>JASDQU011443654.1:5620-21708 GCA_032191745.1 Picea mariana | reverse complement strand
CACAAACAAATTCATTGATCTCCATCTCATTATTTCACATACAAGCATGGGTCCTCCAACCATTCTTCTAGGATAACTCAATCCACAAAGTGTCTTGTCGTGAGGGATTTCACCATAAGGGGACCACTTTGGAGTTCATCCATTTGTGCACCTTATCAACAATAAGTCATATTTTCATCAAACAAACTATGCGTCATCATGTATCAATGACAACTCATTGATGCATCTTCATCTATGCATCATATCAATGATCCATCTTTATCAATTGGTTTCCACTTTGAAATATATTATTCTCATCAAGGAATATGCATATACATTGTTCATCAATCATCAATCAATCAATTACTTGACATCAATCAATCAAACCATTTGCATCAATGACACATGATTGAACAATCTCCCAAATAATCAATCCATTGGCATCAATGACAACATGATCCAACAACTTATATGTTGATTGATGAAATATTTTGGTGGTCCAAAAATATCTCAGTGGGAAGGCGTGATCCAAAAAGGATCCATAGAAGACTAAGGACAACTTAGAATTCGTAGAAGCAACTCAAGAAGTTTAGAATGGCCTCAACAGACAGAGAAATGGAAAAAATTGAAATTCCTCAAAACTCATTGAAATTGGAATCATTGCAAAAATCATGTCGGTATATTTCCAACGACGTAAACGACTCATCAAATAAAGTTACAGATAAAAAGATATTCATGGTCAAAGTTTTGGTCAACGTAACCTAGTCAGCAGGGATGAGTTAGCATTCATACTGTTGACTTCAGCATTAGAACAGATGATTTCAGCGTGCGTACAATGTACGTGTCACACGTAGAAGGTGACACATGTCCTACTGATGTCAGCATGATTTCATCATGGTGATGTGGAAACACCAAAGGTTGCCATGTGTCACTTGTTTTCGTCATTTTCAGGTCAATCCGTGGACGAATGAAAAAGCCTCATGTGGAAGTCCATACAGCCACATGGCAGAATGTAAGAGATATGGTAGGATGACATGGCAGATGACTATGAAAGCGGTTGGCATGGGCCAATGGTTGGTTACCATGTGGTAGTGGGGAAATTCCCAACGAGGGCCCAAAACTGGATTTTCAAAAATAAAAACAAAACGGGCCCACCAAATATGGTGGCCAAACTACAAGATCCGACATATCTAAACAATGCTCTAAACTTGGCGAAGTTCCAATACACATATATATACATTGTTATGACAATAACCCAAAAGGGGAGGTCCACAGGCTTGACCCCGAGACCTCCCCCTATCCAACGCCTTAACAATAACATCTCCCACTGTTGGGCCAACAGACTCCATTGGTTAGACTTCCCCAATTTTTTCTTAAAATATGAGTCTTCCCATAGACAGGGAGAAGGGCGCTCAATGGTATGATCAAGCATGGATTTCGAGATGCAGTACAGAGAATTAATTGTAGGGAGAAGGAACGAAAATCGAGATGAGTTTTCTCAAGGGTCTGGGAGTGCCAAAGTCAGATTGAGGTGTGGAGACAATAATTTTTGGGTAATTCGATGCCACAAATTCAATGGTGTTGTCTTTTTTATGATCTAAGAAAATCTTCTACAATTTAATTCCATAATGAGGTATACTTATGTATTTTTCCAAATTCTTGTGTTGAGTTAATAAAAAGGCCTATCCATTTGAGAGGAGGACCCAGAGATGTAGTCCACCAGAGACGTAGTCCATTATCATGTTTTTGTGTTCATATTTGATGCTTATGTCTCTTCATTGTTGATCTTTTCCTTCTTTATGGTGCACTTTAATTTATGCTCATTTAATACAATTCTTTATAAGTCACTTTGATGAAAAGATGTCAGATCAAATCGAGAGACACTTTTATCTCTTCCAACCTATTCCAAAGGTTTTCCCTAGGAACCATGTCAAAATATTTTCTAAAGTCAACAAAACAACAAAAAAGATTGGTTTTAGCATTGCAAAACTCCTCTGCAATGATCCTAAAGGTAACAATATGGTCCACAGTTGAATGATATCTCTTAAACCCTGCTTGACCTTTATCTCTTTTACTGTGACTTTCTAGCCAAAGGATAATATTCTTTTCCAAAATAATTCCATAAATCTTGGCTAAAGTCGGGCTAATCATAATGGTCCCATAATTAGAGGGAATGTTTTTATCCCCACTTTTAAAAATAGGAATAATGAGGCTTTGCGTCTAGGGTTTAGGGAATCCCTCCTTGACTACTAAATTGAAGAGCTTGTGTATGTGAGGGATAAGGGAAAATGCTCCGATTTTAAAATTTCATCCTGGTAACCTTCAATGTCGTTAGCTTTCCCATTTTCAAGCCACTTAACCCCAAACTCTATGTCATCTAAAGAAAAAACTACATCCTCTGTAGGGATAATAGGAATGGTTTCCATGGCATTAGAGAACTCGTCAAGCCTTTTAAGGTAGGAATTTCAGTCCCTTAAGGGAATCACATTATTTTCTTTAGTATTGTGGTTTAGAATTTGGCTCCATAACTTCTTAGCATCCAACTTAGATAGTTGTGAAATATGCTCTTTCCTTTTATTGATATAGTACCTTTTTTTCCTTTTAATTAGAAATTTGTAAGTATTGATCTTATTGAGTTTTAGGTATTAAACTTATATATAATATAAATTCAATATTAAATATTACTTATTAAATTAATACTTGATTCTGTATATTAATTTCCTATTAATATATTTAAATGTATTAAAGGAAATAAATTTATATATATATTTAAATAAATAAAATAAATATTTCATACATAATTTATTGATTTATATCAATACATTTAAAGAAAATCAAGTATTAAATGTTAATTAATATATTAGAGTATTAATACATAAATGTTAAGTATATTTAATTAATATTTTTTAAAAGAAATCAATATTTATTTATGTAAATATTTAAATGTATTAAATATTTTAAACATAATAAATATTTATTATGTAAAAGTATACATTTACATTTAAACGAAATCAAAGTTAAACTTAATATTTCTTTAAATTCTTTAAATTAATTGTTAATTAAATATTAATTAATGTTTAAAATTCAATTTTCTTTCATCTTTATATAAATTTATTTTCTTTAATTAATTTATACATTTACATTTATATAAATGTAAATATATACCTAAATTAATTGCTTAACGTAAATGTTAATTTAATTTCCTTTAATACTTTATAAATATGTATTAAATACTTTATAAATTTATTGATATAATGTATTAACTAATGTTAATTAATATTTAATATTTAACATAATATTAATTTAATACTTGTTGTTTCATTTAATATATGTTAATTTAATACTTGATTTCTTATTAATATATTTAAATATATTAAATATAGTTTTCCTATACTTTTAATATCGTATAAATGAGTATATCGTATAAATGTATTGATATTTGATATTAAAACATTAAACATTAGTATTTCTTATAATTTCACAATTGATATTAAATGTATTAAAAAAATTAATATTGCTTATACAGTTAATATTTAATTTACATTTAATATTTAATAGCACCAATATTAACGATACATTGCTAACCATATTAATCCTTTAAAAGAGTATGAAGTGGTTAACATTTAACACTTTTTACTTGGTTGGTGAAAAGTATAAAATATGTTGATTTCCTTAAATGTTCTTAGAACAAATACAAATCATTCTCTATAATTCATAAATCAAAAATCAAGTGTATTTGTTATCAATGTCTTTAGAATAGTATAACTCTTCATCTCTAAAGTTCCATAAGATTTCTTATCAATGTTCTTATAAAAAAAATTATACATTATTAAATAATTTACTATCAATGTCCTTAGAACAAGTATAAATCAAGTAGATTTATTATAAATGTCCTTAGAACAAGTATAATTCATCATCTACAAAGGTTGAAGATAATTTTCTATCAATATATTTAGAACAAGTAAAAATCACATCTCTAAAGTTAAACATTATTTGCTATCAATGTCCTTAGAAAAAGTATGATTCTAAGTTTCCTTCTATGTAATACATTACATTAGTTAAACAATGTGCAAAAAATATCTTAACATCATATCGAGACAATCATTTCCAAATRTCACAATGTGATGAACAAAACCCATTATCGCATTGTGATGTACACAACCCAATGTCGTAATGTGACAAACATAACCCAACATTGGAATGAGACAACAATTTCTCGATGTCACAAAGTGACAAACATAACCCATTATTAGATTGTGACAAAGCTAGTCCAATGCCATAATGTGACAAACGAAAAACACTACTTCCCAATGTGAATGTTATGAAAACTCTAATTCACAACGTGAATGTTACAAAAAAACTCATGTCAAAATGTGATGAAAATAAACTAATGATATAGATGGATATTGGTGGCCACCCACCTATTTCAACTGGCTCCTCGTGTCCATTTTTTGTTCAGCACGTTCTTTTGTACTACTTTGTAATTGTGACTTCTACACTTTTGCAGATGTATGAATCCCCACACATCCTCCATGTGGATACAAGTGGCCTCTCTCCTAATCCAAATGGCTTATTTTGTATGTTTTCATATCAACACATCTTCCTGTACTTCTAGGGCCGTTTTGGGGCCCTAAATGTTGTTTTTCCATCTTTCCAAAGTCAAACTCGAAACAAAGTGACAGTTTGACAATGAAATGTGTAGCTCTCTGAAATACCTTTCAAACGGGCTATCACACGCCTAAAACAGAGGTTGTATGCAAAATTTATGACCCTTGGAATTTGAGGTACCAAATTACACCAACTTACCCATAGGGCCCACATGACTTTTGACGTTTCACCTTCTAGGGTTAGGTTTTTGTATGTCTAGGGTTTTGGAATTCATGAGTAATATCAAAAAGGCCTCTGAAGCCTCATTGTAATAGATTCTTCTCAGACAGATGCGCATAGCAGCCACATCTCTTCTCAAGTGTTTCAGTTCTGCANCTTTTCTTCATGCATGTCCCCGACAAGATCTGGGTACAAGAATTTGGGACTCAACCAATCGATCCATTACAAGATCGGTCATGAATAATAGAAGATATTGTTCACTAGATATTTGTGTTATTCTTTATATCGTTGTGTTTATTGTATTTAGTTTGTTAATCAATTCGTTCTGCTCCTAAATCCGGATCATTGGTATCATATTGATATTCTCTTCATTTACTTTTCTTCATGCATGTCCCCGACAAGATCTGGGTACAAGAATTTGGGACTCAAACCAATCGATCCATTACAAGATCGGTCATGAAGAGCCGGAAAAAACCCCATGGGGGATGAAAATAAATATTATGGAGTAGGAGATCCTATTAAAATGTTGCTCGAGGAATCCCTTGCATGAAAAAGGAAAGAATCTATGGATAACTTCGCGCAGATCCTTTGACAACTGCCCAGACGAGAAGTATTTTCATCAAGCGACCATGCAACCCCTTTCAAGGTACATGTAAATTTTGATATTCCATTATTTGAAGGATTGATAGATGCGAATGTTGTAGATAAATGGTTGAATCTTCTTGAAGGATATTTTTCGGTCCATAATGTCTCCGATAGGGAAGAGATCACTTTTTCACTCCTCAAGGCCAGTCCCCATGTTAAAGACTTGTGGGATACTTACTCTGAGATAAGGGACGTGGAGGAATCTATTATGTTTGTGGTGGCCCCTACATGGGATTCCTTCTGGAATTCCATTAAAGAACAATACTACCCTGTTGGAAGATACGAGGACCAGTACACCAGATGGACCACCCTACGTCAAGAAAGGGGCCAAAATATAGCATATTGCACCAATAATTTCCATACCCTATGCACCAAATTGGGTATCAAAGACTCTAAGTGTCATCTGGTGCTCAAATACAATGATTGCTTGCATAGATACATCCAAACAGAACTGGAGTTCCTGAACATTGCCTTATTGGGAACGTCTTATAGATACATTGTCAAGATCGAGCATAAATTTAAGAAGAAACGACGAGAGATTGGATCTTCAAACACCTCACAGTCGAAGCAGGGAAAAGGTAGCCCCAACCCACACGACAAGGGACAAATTCGATATGGTCTCCCTCATGAAAACTAGTCAAAGATGCAACACAAGAAGGGAAATGGGAAGACGAAGAAGGACACGGGAAAATGGTGTGAGTACCAAAAAATTCCTTGGCACAACACCGAAGAATGCCACTCCAATTAGTCCCTCGTGGCCGAGCTGAAGGCTTCCGAGTCAGAGGTCGATTATGATTCCGAGTCGAATCCTGAAGGAGGGAAGCGGACTATCGATGTTGAACTCAGTGCCATTTTCTCTACCATCACAAGCAAGCCAGAAAAAACTAACCCTAGAAGGTGAAATGTCAAAATTCATGTGGTCCCTATGAGTAAGTTGGTGTAATTTGGTACCTCAACTTCCAAGGGTCGTAACTTTTGCATACGACATCTGTTTTAGGCACATGATAGCCCGTTGGAAAGGTATTTCATAGAGCTATACATTTAATCCTCAAACTCTGAGTCTGTATATAGTTTGACTATGGAGAGCCAAAAAAACAATGTTTAGGGCCCCAAAACATCCTTGGAAGTACAACAAGATGTGCTGACATGAAAGCATACAAGATAATCCAGTTGGATTAGGTGAGAGGCCACCCATATCCACCTGGAGGATTTGTGGGGCTTCAAATAGCCCCATAAGTGTATAAATCACAATTACAAAGAAGTACAGAAGAATATGTTGAAAAAAAAATGGACATGAGAAGGCAGTTAGAATAGGTGGGTGGCCACCAATATCCACTTGGATCAATTGACTTCGCAATCTGACGAACATAACCATGTCATCGCAAAGTGGATAGTAACATTGCGATGTGACGAACATTTCCATGTCATTCTAATGTGGATAGTAACATCTCAATGTGACAAAACTAAACATACATCCCACATCATCCTGTCATCGCAATGTGATGAAAATTTCCTCAAATTTATTTGTGACGCACATATCAGGACATCGCAATGTGAAAAACATTTCCAAACATCACAATGAGTTGAACATAGAAACATCACAATGTTATGAATTTAAACATACATCACAATGCCTCATACATAAGTGGACATCTGAATGTGACAAACATAGCCTTGTCGTCGCAATGTGATGAACATATCCTCACATTGCAATGTGACACACATATCCTAATTGTTTCATCTTCATATTGGGTAGGTTTTTCCATAACTTCAAACATTTCTCATATTAAAACTATCAATAATCACTCATACATAATTAATACACTACCTCAATCATGTGTTCACTAACAATGTTTTCAAATCATTTTCTTCCATTTTTTTTACATTTTGATGTTGTCGCTTCGCCTTATGTATACAAAACAATTTACCAATGTATCTTTTCATTTACTATAATAATGCTTTTTATATCACCATAATGAAATGTTACTCATATCATTGTGATGTCATGTTGTTTAAAAATTATTTTTTCAAGTCACTGTTACTAATTATGTATGCAACACGATTTTCCATTGTATCATCTCATTCATTGTAATAATGTAATTTGTATAACAACAATGTAATGTTATTTGTATCACAAGCATAGTAACATTGCAATTTGTTGAACATAGTAACATGGCAAGGTGATGAAAATAAATTGACGTCAAAATGTGATGAACATAGCCATGTCATTGCAATGTGGATAGTATTGTCACATTATGATAAACACAAACAAATATTCCACGTCACCTTGTCATTGCAATGTGATGAACATTTCATCACATTGCAATGTGATGCAAATATCCTAACATTGTAATGTCACAAACATTTCCAAATGTCACAATGTGTCAAACATAGTAACATTTCAATCTATCAAACATAGTAACATTACAATGTGACGAACATAGTAACGTTGTAATCTACCAAACATAGTAACATCGCAATGTGATGAACATATATGAAAGTCACAATATTATGAACATATATGGCCATCACAATGTGATGAACATAACCCTATACTCACAATGTGATGAACTTAAATGAACATCGCATTGTGACAAACATAGCCATGTCCTCACAATGTGAAAAACATATCCTTGCGTTGCAATGTGACAAACATATCCTTGTGTTTCAATGTGATGCACGTACCACGACGTCCCATTGTGACAAACATTTCCAAACATTGCAATGGGATGAAAACAATATTTTTTTCTAATGTGGCTATGTGACAAACATATACAAACGTCACAATGTGACAAACATAGTAAAGTTGCAATATACCAAACATAGTAACGCCACAATGCTACGAACATATCCTAATTGTTTCATCTTCATATTGGGTAGGTTTTTTCATAACTTCAAACATTTCTCATATTAAAACTATCAATAATCACTCATACATAATTAATACACTACCTCAATCATGTGTTCACTAACAATGTTTTCAAATCATTTTCTTCCAAATTTTTTAGCTTTTGATGTTGTCGCTTCGCCTTATGTATACAAAACAATTTACCAATGTATCTTTTCATTTACTGTAATAATGCTTTTCGTATCATCATAATGTAATGTTACTCATATCATTGTGATGTCATGTTGTTTAAAAATTATTTTTTCAAGTCACTGTTATTAATTATGTATGCAACACGATTTGCCATTGTATCTTCTCATTCATTGTAATAATGTAATTTGTATAACAACAATGTAATGTTATTTGTATCACAAGCATAATAACATTGCAATTTGTTGAACATAGTAACATGGCAAGGTGATGAAAATAAATTGACGTCAAAATGTGATGAACATAGCCATGTCATTGCAATGTGGATTGTATTGTCACATTATGACAAACATAAACAAATATCCCACGTCACCTTGTCATTGCAATGTGATGAACATTTCATCACATTGCAATGTGACGCAAATATCCTAACATTCTAATGTCACAAACATTTCCAAATGTCACAATGTGTCGAACATAGTAACATTGCAATCTACCAAACATAGTAACATTATAATGTGACGAACATAGTAATGTTGTAATCTACCAAACATAGTAACATCGCAATGTGATGAACATATACGAAAGTCACAATATTATGAACATATATGGCCATCACAATGTGATGAACATAACCCTATACTCACAATGTGATGAACTTAAATGAACATCGCATTGTGACGAACATAGCCATGTCCTCACAATGTGAAAAACATATCCTTGCATTGCAATGTGACGAACATATCCTCGTGTTTCAATGTGATGCACGTACTGTGACGTCCCATTGTGACAAACATTTCCAAACATTGTAATGGGATGAAAAGAACATTTTTTCCCAATGTGTCTATGTGACAAACATATACAAAAGTCACAATGTGACAAACATAGTAAAGTTGCAATATACCAAACATAGTAACGCCACAATGTTACAAACATATCCTGATTGTTTCATCTTCATATTGGGTAGGTTTTTTCATAACTTCAGGCATTTCTCATATTAAAACTATCAATAATCACTCATACATAATTAATACACTACCTCAATCATGTGTTCACTAACAATGTTTTCAAATCATTTTCTTCCAAATTTTTTAGCTTTTGATGTTGTCGCTTCACCTTATGTATACAAAACAATTTACCAATGTATCTTTTCATTTACTGTAATAATGCTTTTCGTATCACCATAATGTAATGTTACTCATATCATTGTGATGTCATGTTGTTTAAAAATTATTTTTTCAAGTCACTGTTATTAATTATGTATGCAACACGATTTTCCATTGTATCATCTCATTCATTGTAATAATGTAATTTGTATAACAATAATGTAATGTTATTTGTATCACAAGCATAGTAACATTGCAATTTGTTGAACATAGTAACATGGAAAGGTGATGAAAATAAATTGAAGTCAAAATGTGATGAACATAGCCATGTCATTGCAATGTGGATAGTATTGTCAGATTATGACAAACATAAACAAATATCCCACGTCATCTTGTCATTGCAATGTGATGAACATTTCATCACATTGCAATGTGACACAAATATCCTAAGGTTGTAATGTCACAAACATTTCCAAATGTCACAATGTGTTGAACATAGTAACATTGCAATCTACCAAATATAGTAACATTACAATGTGACGAACTTAGTAATGGTGTAATCTACCAAACATAGTAGCATCACAATGCGATGAACATATACGAAAGTCACAATATTATGAACATATATGGCCATCACAATGCGATAAACATAACCCTATACTCACAATGTGATAAAATTAAATGAACATTGCATTGTGACGAACATAGCCATGTCCTCACAATGTGAAAAACATATACGAAAGTCACAATATTATGAACATATATGGCCATCACAATGCGATAAACATAACCCTATACTCACAATGTGATAAAATTAAATGAACATTGCATTGTGACGAACATAGCCATGTCCTCACAATGTGAAAAACATATCCTTGCGTTGCAATGTGATGAACATGTCCTCGTGTTTCAATGTAATGCATGTACCGTGACATCCCATTGTGACAAACATTTCCAAACATTGCAATGGGATGAAAACAACATTTTTTCCCAATGTGGCTATGTGACAAACATATACAAATGTCATAATGTGACAAACATAGTAAAGGTTCAATATACCAAACATAGTAATGCCACAATGTTACAAACATATACTAACGTCGCAATGTGACAAACATATACGAACATCGCAATGTGATGAACATATACATACGTCACAATATGGAAAAAATTTCCAAATGTCACAATGTGTCGAACATAGTAATGTTGCAATCTACCAAACATAATAACGTGATAATTTGATGAACATAATCATGTTGCGATCTACCAAACCTAGTATGTTCACATTGTGATGAACATATACAAACATCGCAATGTGAAAAACATATATCGTCATCACAATGTGATGAACATAGCCCTACAGTCATAACGTGTCGAACATAACATGTGTCACATTTTGGAAAACATAGCCCTATCTTGACAATGTGACAAACATATCCTTGCATTGCAATGTTACACACATATCCTCACATTACAATGGCATGCACATATCCTAAGATCCCATTGTGACAAACATTTCCAAATGTCAGAATGGGACAAAAATAACCCTTTGTCGTAATGTGATGTACACAACCCAATGTGGCTATGTGATGAACTTATACAAATGTTACAATGTAGCGATCATAGTAACGTTGAAATCCACCAATCATAGTAACGTCGCAATGTGACAAATGTATACGAACATCGTAATGTGACGAACATATATGAATGTTACAATATGACAAACATATATGAATTTCACACTGTCGCAAACATACACGAACATTGCAATGTGACGAGCATAGCCCTGTAGTCACAATGTGATGAACATGGTAACATTGCAACATACGAATGATATTAATGTTGCAATGTGATAAACATACAAAAATGTCACAATGTGATGAACATATACGCATGTTGCAATATGATGAGCATATACAAACATCGCAATGTTATCAACATAACCCATTGTTGGACTATGACAAACCTATTCCAACGCCATAATGTGACAAACAAAAACCCTTTGTCATAATTTGATGACAATAAGCTTACAATGTCATGTGACAAACAAAATCTAATTTGACAATATGATGAGCAAAACCTGATGTGCATTGCAACGCAGTAGTGCCATACTAAACTATGGTTAAACATAATCAATGTGTCCCACCATAATTGGATCGACATGGTCAACAAAGGTCATCCATGGGCATTGTCAACCATAATAAACCTTGGTCAACCATAGTAAACCATGGTCAAGGTCAAGAACACACAAGCTTGGTGAAAGATAACCACAATCAACCATAGTCAACCTTTCCTTCCCAAAGTCAACCAGGGTCTACCAAAGTTTACCATGGTCATAGAAAACCATAAGAAACCATGGTCATGGTTAACCATAGGCAACCATGGTCATTGTCAAATAATGTATTAATATGTTAAATTATACATTAATGTATTAATACTTTAATTTTTACATTACATTTATGTAATCATGTATTATTATTATATTAATATTTTAATAATTTTTTACTAACTTCATTCACGCCAATATATTACTACATTAATAAAGTTTTAATATATTAATAATTTTGTAATGTATTTATTAATTCATTTAATGTATGAGATGCATTTTTTATTATTATTACTAAACATAGATAAAGTGTGGTATTAAACAAATACATCAAACATCAAATCAATTATACATAAGCGGATGGATCAACCAAATTTGAATCCAAGTTAGTGTGCAACTTCATATTTGGTATGAGTGGCTAAGGAGTTACAATCCATCATCTAAAATATCTTTAGGATCTCAAGTGTGTACTTTCGAGACCCAAGGAAAACCTTACTTATAATGTATTAATATTTTAAGTATATATTAATTAATATTGTATAAACATATTAATTATACATTAATTTAAATTAATAATTGAATTTATATATTACATTAATATAATAACCTATTATTAATGTATTACTTTATTTGTGTATTATTACTTTAGCAATGTATTAATTAATTAATACTTTACAATAATATATCAATACTTTAACAATGTATTATTTAATATGTTATATTATACATTAATGTTACATTATAATTTACTTATAATAATTAAATTATATATTAAAGATTACTTATAATGTATAGATTATACATATTGTAATGTTACTTATAATGTATACATAATAATGTTACTTATAATGTATAAGTTATATATTAATGTATCAATACTTTAGCAAGCAATGTATTATTTAATATGTTACATTATATATTCATGTATTAATACTTTAATTTATATATTACACTAATGTAATAATGTAATTTATTAATGCATTAATATTTTGGTAATGCATTATTTATTAATGTATTAATGCATAAATTAATTATGGTTAATGTATGAATCAATTAATGAATTACTTCATATATTAATTTAAATTAATACTTTAATTTATATATTAATACTTTACATTAATACATTATTGTTATATATTATTTTAATGTAATAATTAATTAATACATTAATTATGTATTAACATATTAATAATGGTTCTCCAAAACATGTCTACTCTCAACTAAATAAAAATGGTTAATATAAATCTAATCATTAATTAAAAAATATAAAAAATGACTCACATAATCTTATATCAAACACTTTATAAAAGTGGTTATGGCTAATTTATACTATCATTACATCTAACAAAAATAAGCAACTCCCTTTTTAAATGATGGATCCAGATCGATTTTCCAAGCTCCCCCGTTTGAAGCAAGCTAATTATTGCCATTCACGAATAAAGGCCCTTTCAACGCTTCTCAGGTTAAAGTCGTTGGGTAGTTGAAACTTGCGATTTTTTAAATGACCTAGAGTTCAACTTTCACATCTCGACCTAGCCGTTAAAGCTCTATGCGTCAAAGTGGAGTAGTTTTCGTTCACCTGTGCAACGGATACCGCACCTCTACCATCTCTAATTGCTTTTGAATTCTTTTCCGTCATTTCCTTGGCTCAAACAATAACATGATTATAATCAATTATTCTGCCTATCATCTGATTAAATGAAATAACATTGACAGCTTCCCATGGTTCCACCCTCGCCGACTTCATTGTTATTTTTAAATGGAAAAATATAACGTTTATCACCTGCAACAGTAACCAACTCTCCCACGACTGCCCCTCCAACGACCTGCACCACTATCCACTCTCCCCAATATCTCACAGTTGTCTGAGTTTCTCTCTCTATATATACGTTGTCCTGCTCTCCTGACTTCACCAAAGGAGTAAAAATCACCAGATTTTATTCAGGAGCTTCAGCTGATTTGCAGAAACAATACAATATCTTTGCCTGCAAGTTTTGTTGGGTAATTGTTTCTGAATTTACCATGGAGAAGTCTGTGCAAGTTGCAGTCATCAATGTTTTGATTGGGGTGTCAGTTTTCATGAACATTCTGATCAAGGGTTGCTCTGAAGATGGCTCCAGTACTCCATTAAGTAATCAGCCTCTATCTCCATCGAATCAGCCATTGAACGCCCAGCCCTACACGCCTTTTAACGGCCAGCCCTTAGTCAATCAGCTGCCTGCAAATTCTCAAATCGGCCAGCAATTTCCATTAGTGAATCAGCCATTGACTAACCAACCCGGCTTTCTCAATCAGCCCTTTTCTCCATTAAACGTCCAACCGGGCTTCAGCCAGCCACTGGTGAACGTACAGCCGGGCCTCAATCAGCTGACTACACTGGGACAGCCATTATTAAACCAACCATTCGTCAACAGCCTTGCATTCAGTGGGTCTGATAACCAACGTCTATCAGCACAGGTTGTGGTCATTGCCACATGCTTGATGATGTTCGTTCTAAGCTTCTTTTTTCTCTCCATGTGATCGGTGATTAGCCTGTTCTGTCCATCAAATAATCGCATATTCATCGCTATATTTATTTCCATTTTCGGCGTGATTTCTTCTCGTTATATATAAATACCTCCTTATTCCTACCCTATAATGTAAATAACGTTGAATGATTTCAGAATGTATATTGGTGAATTCGATATTTAATATACGAGTCTGTTTGAAATCAATGATTTCCAAGATCCTTAAACGGGGCCACATCAGAAATCAGAAAGATTAAATTGATATCGAGTGTGATAGCTTCTCATGGAGAATGGAACGTTGTTATTTGTTTTAAAGTATTCTATTATATTTTAATATGATAAAATTTAAATTAAACGGAACTTCTTTTGCTCAGCTATTTAATTGTTAAAGTCTATTTTATTATAGTGCTGTATATTTTATTTTAATATAATAAGATTAAAATTAAAGAGACTACTTTTGGACAGTTATTTAACTGCTAAAAGTCTATTTTGTTGTAATACTGTATATTTTAATATGATAAAATTAAAATTAAAGGGGACTTCTTTTACTTAAATTTAACTACTAAAATCTAAAAAAAATGCATATCTTACTCTTTCTAGATTTAAACTTTTAATCTCTTAAAAAAGTGAGGTTATTAACCTTATTCTCAATAGTTAAATCCACTCAAACAATTAAAAATCAATATGAATTCATAAAATTAAAATATTAAAATGACTACTCTTAAATATCAATATGAAATCCTAATAATAAATCCACTTAAGCAACACCCCATCTTCTTCCACTTGTTGAAATATTGTAAGTGCAAAGAGTATTCTATTATTATTGATGTATTATTCATTAGATCAATCCCCTTTTGTTGATTGGTCAAACTCTAATTGTAATAGGCAGAATGAGAAGTATTAAAGCTGGTTATAACTGTCCATAATGAGAAGTGGGCCTTGCCAGTGAAAAGACACTTCCGTTCACACCTGCTAGATTGTATAAATAAGAGAGGCTAGTGCCTTATTTGGACACACACACTCACTTGTTCATCAGAGCACAATTTTGGAGCTACAGTTGGAGAAGAAAGAAGAGAGAGAGAGGCGCATTCTTGGGCGAGTAATTTCGGTATTTTTTGAGTTATCTCTTGGCATTGCATTCACTATCTATATTAAGGAAGTTTTTGCTGGGTTTTCTAGGTCAACGTCTATCTCTAGATCTATATTGGTTATCTATATGTCAATATATAGGTGAACATCTAACTCTAGATCTATCTCTATGTCGTGGTCTAGGTCATGGGGGGAGACAATAAAAGTGAGAGAGTTAGAGGAAGAGCGGATAAAGAGGGGGTATAGAGCTAGGGTGGTCTAGGTGATGGTATAGGTCTAGTTCATGGTCATGTTCGTATAAGTACTCGTATAATTAAGAGGGAAAGGATGTAGGTAGAGAGAGGTACAAAAAGAATGGAGGTAGAGAATGAGTGTGATAAAGTGTGGGAGGAAGAGAGAGGAAGACATAGAGGGGGGATAGAAAATGTGTGTGTGAGAGTGTGGGAGGGAGACAAAGGAATACATAGAGGGGGGATAGAAAGTGTTTGTGCGAGAGTGTGGGAGGGACAAAGAGGAGTAAAAAGAGGGGAGGTAAAGGGTGAGTGTGTTAGTGTGTGGGAGGGACAGAGAGG
>JASDQU011443653.1:5082-16357 GCA_032191745.1 Picea mariana | reverse complement strand
TTGAGTCGCTCCTCTGGGTCCCTGAGCTTCTAGTTTTTCTAGACTTCTTTCGAGAGGAAAAATCCAACACATCTGCCATTCTCATCGTTGATCAAGCACTTCATTCTGTATGTATAGTTGATGATCCATTTCATAACCTCTATGCAAGGGAAAATCAGGGTTTTGCTTGCCACCAGGTTAATTTTCCCATACTAACCATTGATCCGGTTAGTGAACTTATTTTCTTCCTCCAACCATGAGGCCATCAACCAACTGGTGTCATGGAATTCATATAACTTCACCACGAAGTCCATGTTGAGTCGCTCCTCTGGGTCCCTGAGCTTCTAGTTTTTCTAGACTTCTTTCGAGAGGAAAAATCCAACACATCTGCCATTCTCATCGTTGATCAAGCACTTCATTCTGTATGTATAGTTGATGATCCATTTCATAACCTCTATGCAAGGGAAAATCAGGGTTTTGCTTGCCACCATGTGTAAATACGACCCTCAGGTGTTTGGGAACACCTGTTCATTGAGCACCCTCACGTCCAGGTCACTGTGTGGGATATACTTTGGTTATTCTTATAGGCTAATTCCGTTGAAGAGATCCCCCCCACTATGGGAGAATTAATTTGGATCTGGTGCTTGCTTCTGTATCACCAAAGGCCAGAGGCTGGACATATGATTTCTTTGTTGATGTTTTAATGACAGACTCCACCCTAGGAGCATAATCCAACTACCTCACGATCCCCAGAGAGGAACCTTCGCATGTTTCAACTTCTTTTAGTTTGGGAGCCCTTAGAGAGTGTGTGGTGGTTTGATTTCTCAACGACATCTTACCTGCAGCTAGAACATAATTTAGAGATTGTGAAAGAAAACTAGATGTATATATTACGAGCAACAAATTGACAAACTTGAATACATACCTTTGCAGCTTGTTAAACCTGGTTTTGATAATCATAGGGTTGGTATAGTCTCAAGAAATTCACTTTTATCCTTCAAATGGTCTGGAATTCAACTTGTGTGCAGAATGAAATCATTCAAAACATTTCTAGATATTTAAACAGGAATGAATTTACCTTGTTGCATCAACCATTCAGGGTTATGATTGTAATTTCATTAAATCTGCTGCCAAATCTTCAAAGATGTTTAAACTTAAATTCATCATTGGTTGACAGTGTGGGAGTGGGTGGTAATGTGGTATATCAACGATTTCAATTTTTTTTTATCTAATCAAAGCACGAGGTAGCAACAAATGAGGGATCAGGAATTAAATGGTCTATTAAATGTCCAAATCTTATCGTATCTTATAACGTAAACATCCCATTGTTTCGCTAGTTTAGTTGGTGGATCGGCGGTCGAGATTATGCTTCAAACGCTTTCAATGATATCTTCTTGCAAAATCTCCAATGTTGATCGACCTTTACGTACAAAGTTGACATGGCAAAGCTACCTAGGAGGTGTGACTAAGACCCAAGGAACCTAAAAAATGGCTCGGGAAGAAACTAGGCTGTACGACCCCCTTACATGGTAAGGAAACATGGCACAAGACCGATGAATTCTAAAACCCAATCCTATCTTTCCGATGCTAAAAAGTATCAAGGATTGATGATCGACAATAAACATACCCAAGTGCTCTCATGTCGACTCTCTCGACAAAGTCTCGATGCTGAAAACGCATCGGGGATCGGAGATTGGTGATATGATTGTCAAAGAAAAACATTTTTTTTAACGTTTATGGATTTCCTTGAACCCGATAAAGCACATCGATCATTGACTATCGAAAAATTATTTGCATCCTTCATTAATGTCTATTCTTCCCGTATTTTTCTGATGCTGAAGTAAATCGACTATCTCTTGAAACTTTTTGTCAATAACTTACACAAACCAACTCCGCCTTCTGTCAATGTCGATGGGTATTGATGCTCAGTGACTGTTGTAATTGTGTGGTTCCTTTACTTGCTTTAATCTTTTTCTGACTCCGCACCTGAGTGCATTAGGTGCAGTGTTAGCTGTCGAATCTTAGTTTGGGTTTCAAGTTCTTTTAGACATGAGGTTTCACAAGTTCAAAAAAATGTGACTTGATGATAAGAGTCATGAAAGCAAAACAAATATAAACCACTTCCCAAAGTGAAATCGATTCAGATAATGAAGAAAACAAGTGGTACCCAAAAAGTGATAAAATTTCATAAGGATTTTAGGGTGTGTTGAGTGCTCAACAAATGGTAACTTACTGGGAGAAAGCATAATCTATGTTACTTCTCTGGGCTTAGCTTATGCAGAAGTTGGTTAAGAACTTGACTAGTTTGTTTTTATTAGAGTCTCTTCTATCATTGCATTTGCAATTCCCTCGGTTGGTGAATCTGGGCCTGCCTATGGGGTTTTAACCTTTATTCCACCTTTGTTCCCTTTAACCATGACCCACACCCCCTTTTGACAAGAGTCGAGTAAAGAATTCACTAGCACCAGGCATTTTAGTTATCATCGTTCACTTGTTGCGATATTTCTCTGCTGCCAGTGAGCGTCCGTAGCCCCAACAGAGCCACCCCAATGTCATAGACCTTGCTCTGTTTCCAGTGAGAGTCCATATCCCCATCAGATTTATCTACATACCTTCTCCTACTTTTCCCTCATTTGATATAATTGATTTATTTTCATCAGAGATGCCTTTAGTGAGTGGGAGAGGAGGACATATGTTATCTGCAAGATGAGATGGTTAAGGTGAAGTTTTTCTAGCTATGTCTTGAGGTACATGTGGTCCTTTCTAGCTTACCATATTTCCCTTTAGGTTTTACCAGACCACTGGGAGGACACTTCATCACTTACCAAGGTTGTTTATTTGTAAAGGCTAGATGCAGAACTCCTTTAAGACAATAACAATTCACCCAACGTTTCTTGTGTTGTATGTAAGCATGAGTCATTAATATATTTTTCTACATTGTATTGATTAAGGTCAACCAATGCCTTGTGGAACACAACTTCAAAGAACAAACAATACGACAAAAAGAAAATAAAAACAAAAATAAAGGACTTCGCAATCAACCTAACACAAAATAACATGAAAACACACACTTTTTTTTATAACAAAAATATTGTTCTAGGGATTGGCCATTTACTGGGAGGGTGCCAAGTTCCCCCCTCATATTTTGAAACCAATATGTGTCTGCCCCAAGTTTATCAGCTACCTGAAAAGGTCCGAGCCATAGATTTTGAAGCTTAGAATGTTTTCCCTTCGACTCATTTGCTTTGTCCCATTTCAGGACTAAGTCTCCTACTTCGAAATTATTCTCTTTTGCCTTATGCTTGTCAAACCACCTTTTAACTATCTGCTGATGAGCAATGAACTTTGATTTTTCTTTCTCCCTTTCTTCTTTCAAAATGAGAAGGGTATCAATTCTTTGTTGAATAATTGATGAGGGTTGTCCTCTAAAACCATGAGCAAGCTAAAGAGATGGAATATATAGCCCATTCAAGAGAATGGCCTCTTGTCCGTATATCAGAAAGTATGGGGAATTCCCTATAGATTCCTTGGGTGTTACTCTATCGGCCCATAATACATTATAAAGTTAACTATGCCAATTCCTATGGTTGTCTGCAACTGTTTTCTTTAATACGCTCACTAGGTTCTTATTGATTGATTATGCCACTCCATCCCCTTGTGGATAGTCATTTGCAGAGTATTTGATTATGATTCCTTTGTCTAGAGAAAAATCTGTTAATAGGGTGGAAGAAAAGTAAGCAGCATTATCAAAAACAAGAACATAAGGTATACCAAACCTTGTGATCATTTGTTGTTCTATGAATTGGATTACCACCTTTTCATTTACGTGACTCGGAGGGACAACCTCTGCCCATTTCATGACATAGTCTGTGGCAGTTAGTATGCATTTATGTTGCTTTAAAGAACTTGGTGTAATTTATCCTATTACATATAACCCTCATTTCTTGAATGGTCTGGAGATGGACACAAGTTGGAGTGGGACAACTGTTCTCTTTTCCCTCCCCGCACTCATGTGACAAGTTTTATAGTTCCTAGCGTATGTGTGAGTGTCTCTAAACAGAGTAGGCCAATAATAGTTGTCTCTCAGTATCTTGTGAGAAGTGGTATTCCCTGCGAAGTGTCCACCTATAGAACCATCATGGAGCTCCTTTATAACTACGTCTGTGTCTTCATGTTATACACATCTTAAAAGTACCCCATAATAATTAACGTGAAAGAGCACCAAATTAATGAGGCGATATTGTGTCGATTTTAGTCTGAGAGCTCTCCTTTCCTTAGGGTTTAGGTTTTTTTGGAAAGTCCCATCATGCAAGAGATAAGTTAGTTTCCCATACCAAGACTCCTTCCCTATGGAAACATATAAATCTTCACTACACCACAATTCCAATTCATTCTCCCACCCGAGGTCTTCATTTACTTGGTCCTGGGCTTCAGCGGCCAGTTTACACAATCCTTGTCCATTAACCATTTTGACAGGTTTTATATATAGATCAAATTCTTGGACCACTGCCATCCAATTCCCTCTTCTTTCCCCCATCTCCTGTTGATTCAATAGGTATTGAACTGTAGGATGAGGCACAATGAATTTGGTGTGGTTTTTTAGGATGTAAGATCTGAAATGTTTTACATCCTTGTACACCACATAAGCCTACTTATCTATAGCAGGGTAATTTAGTTTGACCCCTTGGATATTATTTCTCATAAATGAGACCGACGCCTCATTGTTGTCATCATCCTTATGAGTCAATACTGCAACTAATGATTGGTCAGAGGTAAAAGTTTAGAGGAAAAAATCTCTGCTAAAGTCGGGACTTTGCAACACTAGAGCTTGAGATATTGCAGTCTTAATATTGTTGAAAGAAATTTTTCGTTTGTCATCCCACTTAAATTCAACATATTTGTGGATCATTTTTTGTAAGGGTTTGACAGTTTCAGTGAAATTGGGGGTGAACTTCCTCACAAAATTGAATTTCCCAAAGAAGGATTGCATAGCCTTTCTGTTGTGGGGTAAGGGAAGCTGAGCTATTTCCCTAATTCATTCTGGGTCTATGTGAATACCTGCTTGAGATATAATATGACCTAGTAGTTTCCCTTCCTCGACACCAAAGATAGTTTTCTTAGGGTTTAAAGATATACCATATTTCCTACACCTTTTGAAAATATGGGTTAGGTGTTGGATGTGATCTTCTATGTTCTTTGAATATAGAGTCATGTCGTCCAAATAAACTACTACACATTTGTTGATTAGTCCCCAAAACACTACGCCCTTGGCCCTTTGGAAGGTTTCCCCTACATTGATTAAATCAAATGGCATGCATTTATAAGAAAAGGTTCCCCACTTGGTTCAGAAGGTAGTTTTCAATCGGTCTTCCTCTGAAACTAGAACTTGGTTATAACCTGAAAAACTGTCCAGCAGGGAAAAAACCTTAGAACTAGACACGGTCTGCAAGAGTTGATCCATCTGTGGGACTGAGTAGTTTTCCTTTTTAGATGCTTTGTTGCGGTTTCTGAAATCCACACACAGATAGATCTCCCCAGACTTTTTCCTGATAGGAACCAAATTTTCTACCTAGGCAAAGTGTCTAACCTGAAAGATAATTTTATCATCTAGTAATTTCTTTAACTCCTGACACATGAGAGGCTCTAGAGATGGGTGGTACTTCTAGATATTCTGTTGGAAGGGTTTTACCTTGGGTTTTAATGGGATTGTGTGTTGAATGATGCGAGTGTCGTAAGTCTTCATATCTCGATAGGACCGTGCAAAAACATATTGATATTCTCTGAAAAGTTTGAGATAGGTTTTCCTTTCTTCTTTAGATACTATCTTGCCAAGATTTGTATTCTTAGGTTTCTTCATGGTTCCTATATTTACAGTCTCGTACATGGGACATGAACTCCCTATCTTTGTGTTTTTTGACCCTTTAAATCTTTCCCTTAAGTCAAAGAGGTTCTCCAAATTGGCTACCCATCTCGGTATCATGTGAAACCTTAGTTTGTCAGTTGAGTGATATGATTCCCATTTTTTTTTATGGGGATTGGTTTCTACTAGTTGCTCTTGAAATGTTTCATTGTCAATATCTAGGTCTTTAAAATTTTCCTAATTGGTTAAGAAGTTTATGATCTTTTCATCTCCTTCAAATACCTTCCAATTAGAAATATTGTTGGGTATTGATGGTTTGTAGAGTATCTCCATAATGAACCGTGAGGCTTTGTAGTCTTCTAAAGGGGATAGCCTCAAGGAGGTAGTGGCCAAGGAATCATCAATATTATTCTTTGTTCTGGGAATCATTATAATGTTGAAGGATTCAAAATGTTCTATTATTCTGTGCACTTCCTGTTGATAATTCCTCAAGTGGGGAGAGTTGAAATGTATAGTATTTATTACTTGCCTAATGATGATTTCAAAGTCTCTGAAAACCTTTAGTTATTTGATGTTTAAGTCTATGGATTTGTTCAGCCCTTGCACCAAAGCTTCATACTCGACAATGTTATTAGTGCATTCAAATTCTAGTCTACAGGACAAGAAATTTTGTTTCCTCTTCGGATCAATGAGGATACACCYRGCTCCTAACCCTTCTTACRATTTAGACCRATCAAAGTACAAGGTCCATCCTTGTGAGAAAGGATTGACRACTTATCCATGCTTACTAACTTCTTCCTCTCCCCTTATTTTGTCTGGGGTTTCCAATAGAGGTTCTTGAYAGAAGAGGGTTTATTCCGTAGTTKTCRGTACATTTTATTGAAAAGTCATTTYRGAGTTTTGAGTAASAGGAACATCATATGAGAGAGGGGAGAAATTAYTGAAATYGAARTCRCAGGAGTWGTTTCCTAGCAYGAGGAAATMTKCTAGRGAGGRTTCRTTGAGGGCTTTTAAATCARTGACARTGTATTTKAGATACATTTCCCTATCGATCCTYATCATGTCTRCGTGTCCTTTTAATGGAAACCAAAGGTGAGCCCAATCCATGCTAAAGTATCCATTCAACTTCTCGGACCAATCTCGACTAAGTAACAATCTATAAGCTTCTGGTATATCTTCTACAATGGTTTCAATTACTTAAACAAATTTTGGGCGTGTCGCCATTCTGATCATGACATCGTTGAGTTCTCCCATAACTTTCACCTGGGTTCTGTCTAATTGTATCACATGTTTATCTCTTTTGAGAGGGAATGCATTTAATTTATTGTAGATAGATAATGACATAACATTAGAGGATTCTTGTTGGCCCTTAACCAAGCTTTGCGATATCCTTGGTCAAGTTTGACCTATTTTGGGACTTCAACAGCCTGTCGAAGGCGGAGCGCAAGACGAAGTAGAGATCGTGGGATATCGACCCTTTTTGGGTCCTTTTTGGGATTTGAGATTATGTAATGGGTATGGGATGTTGACCCATGGGTTTACCCATTTTTAGGCCTATTTTGTAAAGTATAAATAGATGCTAAGGCGATGTAGTGAGGATATAGAAGAGTTACGAATGACTAAGTGCTAGATCTATGTGATTGAAGGATTGTAAGTGCTTTGTGCATACTGTGTGAGACTTCTAGAGCTAAGTGAAAGTCATTGTAAGAGGCTATGGAAGGCTGTGTGCTTAGATATACTCGGGGAAGGAGGATCTAGAGAGTTGTGTAGATCTCCTATCCTATGCAGAGTAGGGTTTTGAGGCTCTGTGCATGTAACCTATTGAAGGAGATAATAAAGAAGAAGAGCTAGTGGATGTAGCCCCAGGGTGGGGTTGAACCATGTATATGTTGTCTTTCTCTTCTTTCTTCAATGTCTTGATGTGTTTATGTCTTTACTTTCTAAGTCCTTTGATATAAATAGATAGATTTGTTTATGATTTGTGCTAATGATGTATATGAATGTTAGATCTATCCTATGTGAATGTGATTAGTGCTTGAATCTACTAGATCTAATGTACCTCTCTATGATAAGTTCTTAGATACCTCAGATCTAGATGAATGATGTGATTCTCTGTTTTATCTGCAGAGTAGATAGTGGTTAAATATTGAAGAACTGTCGGTGCTAAGTGCTCTGTTAAGTATCACAATCACAGATCTGTGTCCCAACTAAGGTTGTAGACACCTGATTCCTGCAACCACCCCTGCCTCTACCTTGGGTGAGACTTCATCTTCTTCACAGGTGTTGCCTAAAGGGCCTATATTTAGGGTTTTTTTGGTGCACTGTTGTAGTGTTGAACCCTGGGTTTGGAACTATGCCAACAAATGGTTACATTGTCGGGAACTGTGAGTGCTGGGAACTAAGAAAGAAGAAGCTTTGTGCAAAGATCCATCCTGAAACTATGAAATTTGTGTGTGTAGATTTGTTTCCCTAGTACGTAGCATTCTACTTGATCTGTGAAGCTCTGTGCTAAAGAAAAGAAGTATGATATAAAGAAAAGAGGTAAGATCTGTAAGCTCTGTGCTATGTTAAAGGTAAGAATAGTGAAAAGTTCTAGATCTGAAAGCTTTGTGCTTTGTAGAAGTAAGATAACTGGAAATTTTTGTTTCTAAAGTATGGATCTAGGTATGTTTGATATATTCTGTCCTAGGTTGAAAACTAGGGCACTAATAGATGAAAGAAGGTTTGATATATGTAGATTTGATAAGAATAGTGAAAGATATGTTATACCTATGAATAGAAATAATGTTTGGACTAACAAGTGGATGTAGGAACATAGAAATAAATGTTTCAAGGTTAGATACTATGACCTAGCATGCAGTATAGAAAGAACTGGGAATCATTTAAAAGAAAGAGAGGATTAACTCTCTGTTACAGTTGCAGAAATCTGGGACATCTTGCTAAGGAATGCCCTAGGAGACGACCTAGTTGTCTTTGTTGCAAAGCTATGGACCATGAAGTATTGGATTGCCCTAGAATGATTGCTAGACTTGAAGGAATGAACATGAGACAAGAAAACCCTAAGGAAGATCCAGAAATTGAAGAACCCCCGAAAGAATCAGAGAAAGTATTGCTATAGATAAAAGAAACCCTGAATAATCACCAACATGTCATTTTATCATAGATCTTCAAAGAAAAAGAATTCCTTGAAGCAAGAATAGGAGACTCTGACATTGACTGTGTTCTGGATGAGGAAACACAGGTGAATGCCATGATAGGAAGAACTTGGGAACTTTTAGGGAATCCTATTATGACTCCTTCATTGGGAGGACTAGGTCTATTTAGAGGAAAGATGATAAACCTATGTGGAAAGATCACCCAGATATCTATGAATGCCAATGGGACTTCGACAGAGGAAGATTTTGAGATTATTAAATTTTTTGAGATCAACGCCCCATTTACCATGTTACTAGGAAAACCTTGGATTGAAAGAAATCAGGCCAGAAGGAAGGAAGAAGAAGAAGTTTAGCGTAGAAGAAGCAAGAGTTAAAATATTTCATGACTAGAAGGATCGAACACTTAATTGAAGAACAAAAGAATAGATCGAAGTTATTTAACACCAGAGACTCGGATGTCGAAGTTGCAAGAACACTAGAAGACCCATAGAAGATTGAAGTACCTATTCCAACTAAAGAAGAAGTATCACCCTTGAATATTAGGAAAGAATCTCAACAACGCGAAGTAACTATGCCAAAAGAAGATAAGAATCAAAATGGAAAAAGGCATCCCGAGGCAAATCTCACTGGAAAGAAAGCTAGAAAACTAAGTAAGAAGAGAGCTAAGATCGACAAGTTACAGAAGGTTCCAGAGGGAACTTCGTAGAAGGAAAATTTGAAAAATTGGAGCTTTATTGGGATAACATAGCAACGTCACATGGCACTTCTCCATGGAAAAGCAATATAGTCATTGGGACCAATATAACCATTTGGTAGACCCCCCTGAACGGGTAGAAAGGCATTTATGGTTTTCCACTAGACCGTTGGACCGAGCCATAATGGACAAAACATAGTTAATGAAGGCTTCTCAAGCACGAGTAGATGAACATAAAGAGTAGCATCAGTCATATTACAAAGTCACAGAAGAAGACCTTGAGGAGATCACCAAGGAATGGTCCACTGACCTCCTTATCCCCGCCAACCCCACAAAGATATCTGATATTGACAGCCCAAAGGACACTCATAAAGAACAAAATACACTCGAAACCAGTAGACAGAAGAATACTGAGGAGGTCCAAAACTTAAGCAGTACCTCAGGGAAGATTGCTTCCATGTCACCTAACCGAGAGGGTGGTGATGAAGTAGAAGCTAAACAGAGACTAGGCGAAGTAACACCGCCCAGAGACGAGGTTGACCCTTTGAAGAAGAGGAAGGTTTCTCCCCTAAAACCCTCTTTCTGGAAGAAATCGAAAACCACCATGAGTAAGATGCAAATTGTCCTCACCTTCGATGACTTTGACTTCATCATAACATCCCTGAATGATGCTTCATTGGAGATAACAGAGAAACAAGGAGCGAAGCAGGAAGAAATGTATGATAGGATTGAAGTCAAACTCTGAGGGGTACAAAAGGCCCTTCAGTCTAGTCGCAGAGTCTCCACTCTGCCTCTACCATTGGGAGAACTAGAGTTGGGATATGAGCCAACCCAACTCCATTGACTAGCTGATACAGTCAAAGTTCGCCTTCGACAAGCACAAGAGGAAACAAAAAATGCCACCCAGGCTTTGATGTAAGTACAAAGAGTACTTGTAGAACAACACCGAGCTGCAAACCAGGAAAAGATTGATCTCTAAGAAAATTTTGATGAATAAAAACCACAACTACATAAAGGAAAAGAACAATTGCTCGCAGAGAAACTCGAAGTGAAAGAAGCAGTGAGAAGAAAACTTTGTTCTGTGATAGTCATAGAAAAAAGGGCAGAGGACCGAGTCATGAAGCAAGTAGAGAAGCTCACAGAAGTTATCCAGCAACTACAACAATGCATCACAGACTTAGAGCTCCATGCAATGCCCGAGACCCCACAGGATGTAAGGGATCAAAGAGAAGCAACTGCTTGAAGCACAATTGAGAGAATAAAATCCCTTGCTATGGAATGTAATAAACTCACTAATCTGAGTGCCCAGAACTACAAACAACTCACTGAGAATCCAAAATTGAAGGCACTAGAGTCGCAGCTCCAATAGGTGAAGTATAAAGCCGAAACAATACAAGCACAGTTGAAGCCCCTGTCAGCTGTGGAAAGAATGAAACGATCCTAGGAGAAACACATTGCCCAAAAATAGATCCACACTATCCAGAGTAGAGTTATGGAATTATATCAGAGGCTCCAACCTGTACAAGATAAGGCTTATCAACTGTTCACAGAGGTCAAAGGCCGAGGAGAAAAACTAGAGTAGGTGTT
>JASDQU011443651.1:47493-65896 GCA_032191745.1 Picea mariana | reverse complement strand
GTTGGCTACTGCTCCTTGGTCCTGGTCTTGGGCTCTTCTTCCACTATCTTCCAAATGATTTGCTTTATACTTCTCTTTGCACAAGGATCGCTAAAGGTTGGGACAAAGGGAATGCTTAATCGGGTATAGTTTCTTTACTATGATTCTCCTCCTTTCAAATGGGATCCCTAACCCTTATTTTATAGGCTAGAAGAAGCTAGGTATTTGGTCGAGTGACCGGCCATGCATGGCCGAAAGTTTTAGTTAACTTACCCAAAGCTGTGTGTTCCGTCAACAACTTTCATTTTTTCATGCTTTTGTAGGTACACGTGGGCTGTCTTGGGTCAGCTAG
Organism: Picea mariana; assembly: GCA_032191745.1. NCBI lineage: Eukaryota > Viridiplantae > Streptophyta > Pinopsida > Pinales > Pinaceae > Picea > Picea mariana. The sequence goes on along the minus strand of JASDQU011443651.1, from coordinate 65,565 downwards.
CATGTACACGCATGCAATAATGGATCAGGGCGCATGGGCCTTTATAAAAGGGGTTTTTAAGAAGAGTTGTTCAGTAGTGTTTTGGAAAAGAAGGAATCTGAGATGGATTGATGCCAGGTAAGCATGTCTGGTGCAAATTAGGGTTATAACAGATATGGACGACATTAGGGGATGGAATAGGGGAAATCTCTGGTACCTCTTGCAGTGAGGTAGGTGTAGGATTTTGAATAAGGATCATTTGGTGATGCTTGTATTCAAGGATCGTAGGACATTGGTATGTGAAATGATCCAGGGATTTATAGAGAGAGCAAGGGCATCTCATTCGTTCGTTAACTGAAGTCATGACATAGTGGATGTCCATGACAGGAGTACTTGATGACATGGATGGGGGAGACTCTTGTTGAAAGCTCTGGCATACTGCCGTTAGTGTCTGCTAAAATTGAGGTAGCGCAGGGCAATGGTGGGTGTAATGGCCATACTCTAAGTAGATGGCATAGATGAATTTGGTTTGCAGCCCTGTGGTACCTGTGGTTGGAGACGTGGTGGTAGTACTTCATGCATTGGGTGGTACGGCGAGCTGTGTGGTTTCTTGAGGAATTCAGATTAAATTGCGTAACTCGGGGAGAGAGGGACATTGATTGGTGGGGTGTCCTTATTTCTCACATAGTGCACAAGGAAATTGAACTTGGGGGGGAAGTGGAGTGGTGGGCTCTCGCTTCTTCCTTCTGCTCCCAGTTGTAGTAGTGGTGCTTGCGAGTGGGGGTGAGGACTGGTATCTGCATTGTCATGACTTCAGTTTGGGGAGGAAGGGATGGTTGAGGGACCATCTCAGGTGGATGTAGATATCATACTGGAATTTCCAACACCATATTGGGGAGGGTAAGCGTTGCGGCTACTTGGAAATCTTGTACGCTCGGTGGGGGGTAAAAGAAGGGGATTTGAGTAATGGATTGGGGGACTGTCTCCCAAACTGGAATGTGGCCTTGAGTGAGGGTGAAATCGAGAACAGGTGTAGCTGAAGAGTTCTCAAGGGAATCCTAAGGGAGGAGCTTTGCAACTAGTGGGACGTCAGATAGTAAGGAAGCCTATGTGGGAGGAAGGGTATCTCCAGTTTCTATTCCATTGGATGAGATGATACAGACGTATGCTGAGGGATGTATGAGAGGCGATGCTCCATGGTATGTCCCTAGCAAGGATTGGTCTTTGAAAATTCTGGGACCCATCTCAATGAGTGGGTAGGCATCGAGATTAGTGTGGACAAAGGGTAAGATGTTATCGATGTTGGAGGAAGGGTTGGGATCGTAATGTGACACTTGATCGATGGTGACGATCTTCCGATTATGGGGGAACATCATTGTGTGAAACACAAAAGAGGCCACAACCTTCATAGCATACATGTAGCTACATCTGAACAAAATGTTTTAATCGAGCAGAGCGTCGATAACTTCAATGTCAATGACAATGGTCTTTCCCCCGAGTTCAACGAGGACGTTTTGAAAGAGCCCTTCAGGAGAGGATGGTCATCCATAATAATCTCTTAGAGTGATGGCGGATGGTATAAGCTTGGGGGAGCCAAGTTTCTGCCATACGGTTTTGGACATGATGCTTGTGGATGCACCTTCATCAATGATGCATCGATGAACTGTGATGTTCTAGATTTTAACTGGTATTTGGAATGCGACCAGAGTGGGGAGACAGGGTTCCCCACTATCAAGATCAATGGTGATGAGCTGAGTGTTAGCAGGGTCGACTGCCCCCAGGGTAGAAAGTAATGATTTCCATTGAGTAGGATAGGTTTGAAGGACTTCTAAAACTAACATGGCAACATGATATTGTGCCAAATCATCGACCAGACTATAATTGTGTTCCGCCCTAGCCTGAGGGTTGTTGACATTCCATCGCAATGGGATGTGAGGATTATGAAGGGGTGTTTCAGTATTAGGGTGTGGAATCATAAAAGGTGGTCCAGTTGTGACTGGGGCTGCTTCCGAGGTTGTGGGAGAAGAGTCAGGGGGTGTGTTGTATTGATGATTGTGCGTTTGTAGAAGAACTTCTTCCTCACTAGTGAGGAGGATAGTGCGATCTGTAGGAGTTCCTAGGTTTGGATACTTTCCCATCTGTGGTGGGGTAGAATGCATCTCCTGTTGGGTGTTCATCACCCCTTGGTGTGGAATGGGGTTTTGTAGCATGGCTAGGGGTGGTTGCTTCACATATTGTTGTGGGGCCTATTGAGGGGCAAGTGGTGCTGGGGGACGTGGTCCATTTTTAGATTCTTTCATCTGTTTAAAGTCAACAATTTGAGGGAAACGGTCAGTATAATTTCCATACTTGCCGCAAAGGGCACATGGGAAGTTTGTCCGAAGATTGTTTTTATTCTTCCTTTGGAATTTGTTATGATTTCCCCCTTGGGGGTTCTAGTTCCCCTGATTCTGGTTGCTCCCAATAGGTTGGTTCTGTTGGGGGTGATTCCTGCCTAGTCCTGGATTATTATTGTTTCATTTTTTTGCTTTATTTTTGGCATTATTCGACTGATGGGTCGGATTTTCCATATTCACGTGTTCAAAATTTTGATATTGTTGAATGGGAGAGGGATGAAGAAACTTAACCCCAATGTGTGGGTGTCCTTGTGGTGGATCCATGGGCTATGGAGGGCTAGGAAATGGAAAGTGTGGATTATTTTGTGGCAATGATCCGTAGGGTACATAGGAAGGCGTAGCGCTTTCACTAGTGCTTAGGGTGTAAGCTGAGGTAGAGGGGGTACCATAACTTGGTTGGATAGCTGGGCGTATTATGGGTGCCGACGAAGGTCCACTTATGGGTGAAGGAAGGGCAATAGGGTATGGTTGTTGATAAGGGGGAGGAGGATAGTAAGGGGGTCCTCCATATACCGACAGATATTGCGGTGGTCCATACATAGGTGGTTGTTGGGGGTGTGGATTGTGGTGTGTTGTGGTACCAATCAATCCATTTACGGAGTGAGACATCCTAGGTTTGTCCTGGACAAATGGCATGGGTTTCGAGGCGTTAGGTAGTACCATATATAAGTATCTTGACTGTGAATAAATGAGTTTGAACTATTGAGCCTTGCCGATGGATTCTTCTTCAGAATAGGGGAAGGTGTCGGCCACATCCTTGGCAAGAAGGGAAACACGTGATTTGAGAAACCAATTTAGGCATTGTTGCTTGGTGGCTTCAAATTTTCATAGACTACGTTGCCGAAGCCATTCGTGAATGTGGTCAGTGATGTGTGTGGAGGAGGTTTGTTTAAAATCTGAAAGAATTTCGAGAACATTGTCATGACAGATTGGTAGTTGAAAGGAGGTCAAAAATGCTTTGGCCAAAGATTCAAAGGTCTCATGGGACCCATATTTTTCTACATACCACTTGGTTGATGGGTTAGTGAGAATGTGTTGGAATAACCTCAATCGGACATAGTCATCCATGATGTTTTTTGAAGAGAACCATAAGTGTAGGGTCATGATATGGTTGGTCGGGTCGTCTCCCGCTTTTCCTTAAAACTTGGGGATGTATGAAGGTAGTTTGGTAGGAATTGTAGGCCATGTGGGGTTGTGCAATATAGGATCATTGGTGAGCTTAGTCAGATCCGGTATGTTGAGGGAAGATAAGTAGGGAATCTGGGGTGGCGGTGGAGGATTAGTTCCAGCCATGGTGTGAGTGTTCTATGTACCTGAACCGTGAGGGGGGTTAGGTGGGGTTGTACTTCCCCCTTGGGAAGAAGTTTTCCCCCACTTCCATGTAAAGGAGAGCGAGTGGAYAGTTAACCTTGGGAAGTGGACCCAAGTAACATGGAACCAAGCAAAKCTGATCCCAAGATAGTAGCACTCACAAGGGTGTGAGATGGTGGARGCGATGAGYTGGCAAGACTAGGAACTCCYCCTAGAATAGGAGGGAGATTTAGCAAGCGTCTGGAATRATGGGGATTCTGTGGGTCCCCTATGATGTCCGACTATAAAAGTGGATGTGTGCAAATAGTGATGATAAAAATAAATGAACCAGAGTCTTTGTTTATAATTTTTGGACCTTCACAATATATCTCACGATCGTATGTAATCACAAGAGCATAATAAATAAATMAATTGACAAAGAAACATACATGTGGGTAGGTAATKTTTTGTCTGTGTGGGAGAACAAAGAAACAAAGGCTCGTGTCCTAAAAAKATGTAACRCCCATCCTCTCAAACAKCACTGGACCTTCCAATAGCACTCAATAGTGGGGTCTGAAGCCACTAGAAKAGGAACTAGTGAAGGATGAAATAATCAGTTATAATGAGGGGTAGAGGGTGCATATCCTGAAAGAGCTGGCAATAATTCCCAATAGCCACACAAAATCCGGTCAAGGTGCAATTGTAGCCCACAATTGCCACCTGGGTAGATGTCCTAAAATTTGGTCACTAGGTACCTGAGTCAAAGTGTGACATTTAGATTTTCAGCCTCAGAAATGGGTCACGGGCTGAATCCAGTCCAAGAGGTGGGTGTCTCAAGGGGGGATGCATAGAACAACTAGACCTCAGCCTTCAACCCTTCACGGGTATCTCCCTGCCTTATGGTGTTAGGAACACTTGACTTGGAGGATTTAAATTTCCATATTTGACAACTTCTACTATTTGAAGATGTGAGAACCAGATAACAAGGAGTTATTTGGATGCCTATCCCCGAAATCCTACCTAGACTAAAAACATTCTTTTGGCACCTCCTATGGAGGAAAACTTAGTGAGTTTTTAGAAACTTTTTAGATGTGGTTGTTTGAGATATTGGGGGTGTGAACCAATCTCGTTGAAATTAAGTGGGAGTGGATAGTCTCGTCAAGAAAAGGGTGGGGAGTTTTGGAATCCCTTTGGGGAAACCTACTTCAACCTCCACGATTCTAGATGAAACTATGTGAGTGAGTAGTGACTTTGTGTGTGAACAAGTGAAAGTGTGCCAAAGTTTTAATAAGTTAGGTGTCACCTTGCTGCATGTGGACTTCGTGTGGTCCTTACAAGTCTTGATTACCTAATTTAATAAATTCCATTGGTACAACCTTGCACCCTAGAGAACTAGCATGTGGACATATGGGTCCTTACCAATCCTTTAAATCCCTAGTGTGATTTAATCTACGAAAGATTCAAAAACTATCCTAGATTGTGGACATGTGGGTATGTATGGGCCCGTTACAAAACCTTTAAACTTCCCTAGTGATGTAATCTAAGAAAGTAGATTCAAAACTATCCTATCTTTGTAGCATGTGGGCATGTATGGGCCCTTACAAAATTAAGATGTGTTTGAAAAAGAAACTAAGAGGAGTCCCGAGGGGGTTTTTGTCCTCTCCTAAATATTTTGTCTTTTAAGGGAGATGAAATTTCCCCTCAATCGTTTTTATGATTCTCAAGATCGCTCTATGGCATGAGAGAAGAGCATACTCAATAATTGACGTTCAATTTCTGGTCCCAATGCAAGTGATTATATATGTGATATAGAATGATTCCAACTTAAATTTAATCAAAGAAATACATCCATGTGGAAAAATGAAAGCAAAAAGAGGATAAATATGAATTTTAACCCCCTAAGTGCCCATGTTTTGACTAAACCTTCATGTGGAGAGGGAATCTATGTGGTGCATATTACAATTTGCATAGAATCAAGCTTAAGAAGACTATGGGCCTTCAACAGATCACAAAAACCCTTACAATGTGTGAATTTCTGGACAGATGCACCGGTCACAAAGTAGACAGAGGCGCATGTGGTGCCAATGCACAAATAAAAATTACCTTTTGGCACATGTGTGCAGAATGCACTAAGAAACACATTGAGTTTGGTGCACATTCTCGAAAGATGCACCCGTGGGTTAAAAAACCCACACACTTTCTGTTACATGACCCGGAAGAAAATTTTGGATGAAATTCTCTTAGCTCAACTCCAAATTTATCTTTTTGTAGGTAGGCTTGGGCCGATTATGGTTCCTGTAAGTTAAATAAACCAAAAAGAAGTGCTCAAACACCCCAAATGGGGAGGAAATTGATACATATCCCCAACGGAGTCGCCAATCTGTTGTATCCCTTTCGTCACCTAAATGAGCAAAAGAGGGACACTTACAAGTCCATTTGGGTTAGCTAGAAAGGACATAAGTGAGTACAAGAGTTAGAAACATCAAGCAGAATAAGAAAATAAACAACTAATCTAATAATAATTAAAGAAACTAAACTAATGTGCATAAGGGAAATAAAACAAAAGAAAGACCGATATTCATGCCACCAATGGATAGATTTTATTAGTGGGAAAACACCAAAGAGAAAGGGAGGCTTATGGGTCCCCTCTTCCTTTAAGGGAGGGCTCTTGAACCCCCAATGATTGAGATCTTCTTACAAGTAACAAACTAAAAGGAAATGGTGAAGAAATCCAAAGCTCACTCACTCAAGATGTGATGTGAATGGCCCAATGAAATGATGCTTATATGCTCCAATGAGGAAAGAGGTTCCTTGCAGGAGAATAGAGGCAGCATAACAATACAAATAGATTCTTGGAAATATAGTGCACCCATGGCCTCTTTTTATAGTAAATCTTTGAGGTTTTATCCAATCGATCTTTAGTGTGAAAAAGGGGCCCTTTAGGGCACCTCTAGGTCTTTGACCAACCCCCCACATGGATTCATCTTGGATTTACAGGTCAAATCGACTTGGGACCTGAACCAAAAGTGAGTGGGAGGTTGACCAGAATCATTAATGCGCCGTTCTGAATTGTGTGCAACTTTTTGCACCTACAGTCGTGCATCGGGCACATGTGCGCTTTTCTGGAGATTTTGACTGGTGCATGTGCGCGCGCTTCCTTTGAATTCTGAGCACATGATGATTTTATAACTAGTTGTATAGTTTTGGGCCCTTTAGAAATGCATTTTTTGGGCCATGGATGAACTAATAGGTGTTTGGAGATGCTGGATTCGTGTAACCATTTGAGGACGACATTTCAATGATAACAAAGAAGAGTGCCAGAGATATGATCTTTGGTAAAATACCAGAAGCTACTATTGCTATCCTAGATTTTGTAGAGCCAAAGGATGTCATGGTCATCAACATGAGGAACAAGGCTTATACTCCCAAGGGAAAATTTGATCCTCCCCGCAGTTCTTATAGCCCGAGCTCATCCTCAACCGCTGCTACTCTCCAAGTTCCTAAAGTTCCTAAGAGTCAAGGAGTCACTCCCCCTCTCCCCTCTTCTAAGTACAATATATTGAATCAGTTGGAAAACATCAAAGCAAATGAAACCCTCCTAGGCATGGTTTCCATCTTGGAACAACAAATGCATTTGAAACAATTCATGGAAGGAAAATATTCTGTTGTAGCAAATCTTTCTGAAGAGGTAAACAAAGAGGATTATTCTGTAAATAAAGTAGGTGTACATAAATTTAGATACCCTATAAAAAATCCCCCTTTTTATATTTCTGTAAAGATTATGGATAAGATTTCCCATTGTTGCCTCATTGATGGTGATTCAAGCCCAAGTGTGATGTCGAAGATTATTATGGAAGAGCTAGGCTTGTCTTGTACAAATGAAAATTCCAGAAGCACGGTCTCCTATAATAGTCTACAACAAACAACCATAGGTAGGATTAAGGATGTGACCTTGGTTTTGTGCGCTCATCCTGAGATAAGAACAACCCTCAACATTCAGGTAATTGATATGCCTGTAAGAAATTACTCAATTATCTTGGGAAGAGATTGTAAAGCCTTAATAGGTGGATACCTCTCACTCGATGGGACAAATTTATCTGTTCCTCAGAATAGTAAGAACATTATAGTCCTTAGAGAGGGAATAATTTCACCCTACATAGAGAGTGTTCTGCAATCTAGCGTAAACTATATCGAAGATGACCTAGGAGTGTATTCCATCTTTGCTGATGAGGATAATATTCCTTTGGAAAGAATCTATTTAGATGATGATATGTGTCATATGCACTTTGATGGTTTACACTCTAATGAAGGTAATGGGGCTGGCATTATCGGGGTTTCCCTTGTAGGAAGAATTCATAATTTGTCTTACAAGTTAGAGTTTGCTTGTACAAACAGTTCCTTTGAATTCAAAGCTTTATTATTAGGCATTGAGAACGCCCTTAATCTTGGTTGTGGTCACCTTTTAGTTTTTGTAGATTCTGAGCTTGTTGTGAACCTAATATGTAAGATATGCTCTCCTAGCAACAAGCTGATGGGACGATACACCCAAGTTGTTTGGGCACTTATCTAAAACCTTTTATCTTTCAACATCACTCGTATTAAAAGGGAGTTAAATTAAATGGCTAGTCGATTAGCTATCTTTGCAACTTCTCTTAATCAAAAACCTTTTCCTCACAGGCCTGACTATTCTTTTCAGTCTCTATATTGTTCATATATCCCTGGAAATGTAGGATCTTGGTAGGCCCTCCCTAACGATGAGAGCATTTGTTATTCCATCCAAAATGAACCTTTTAATCATGAGGAAATTATATCCACAGAAAACAATAAGATTCTTGAGAGCTTGACTCCCCTTGAGAGTTCGTTTTCATCGAGTGATGTAGGAAATAAAGAAAAAATAAATAAGAGGAGTTACGAAAGAAGGTGGTCGAAACCATCTCCATGAACATTAGGACACCTGGATATTCAACGAATGTTAAAATAAATGTCCAATGTTGTGATAAAGAAGAGATGAGGTCTGCCGAGCTACTCAGTGGATTTCAAAATGTTTTTTCTTGGTTTAATGAGGATATTCGTGGTTTTGATCCAGGTCTTATTCAACATACTATGAAACCACCTAGGAAAAAACAAGGACTTGTTAACTCTACACTGAAAGCAACCTTTCAAAGGGAGTTGAGAAATTTCTTAAGGGATGGGATGTTTTTTTTAGTCCACCCTAAATGGGTTTCCAATTGGGAACCTGCCTCAAGGACCAATGATACTATTATAACCTGTATTAATCTTCGAAATTTCAGGCAAGCGATTATGAGAAATCCTTTCCCTCCTCTCAATATGGAAATGGTTATGTAACAGGTTGTAGAGTCACAGTTAGGTCCCTTACTTGACAATTTGTTTGGTTGCAAGAAAATCAAGGTAAAGGGGGCATATTCTCACAAAACCACTCTTATCACTTATTGGAGTACCATGTCTTACCAATGCTTACTTGATACAGGTACTTATTTTAAAAGACCTATGCACATGACTTTTGATGAATTGGTCAGTCTCCTCTATCTTGATGATATRATTGTGTGCATCATGGAACTRATAATCACACAAGAATTCCAAGTATTGGGTCCTTTCCAAATTTCTTTTGTCTTAGACACTAACTCTTACATTTTAAAGGATTTAYAGAAGCAATTGTTTTCCTACAATGCCAACAACCCTCGCTTGAAATATTGCGAGGGACCAACGTGARAATTTCTAATGATGTCTGGATTTTTTGTATACTAGTAGCCTAGCTCTGCTTCCATTTTTTGTGCTTCTTTTTCTGTTGACTTCAACTTTCTGAGTTAAAAAATTTCTTGCCGTCTTCTTCATTTTTGTCTTTTATTGCTACTTTTTTAATTTCTGCATTGTTACTTCTGTTATGATTTTTGTCCTTATCATATTTTTGTTAATTTGGTCAAAATAAGATGTTGGATCAATTATGCCACAATGACACTCCTGCGAAGCATTGTTAGTCAATCAAAATCAAGCTTACACAACTATTATGATGTCTCCTCTGAAGGACCCTTGAAATTGTTATATCTTTCCATTGCTGTCTTGTAAAGAATTGGTTATCTCCCGCTTCTTCTTGCCATTTGTTCATCCATTGGGATTTTGAGAGCAAGTCTAAAATTTTTTCTCCTTAAAGTCGAGAGAAGATTCCGGTCGAATGATTATGAATACAGTGGTAAAAAACCCTCATACGTAACACTTTTCATGAATTATTCCCAAATTCTCAGTCATCTTTCCATTAAATCCATTCACCTCACATAATCTTCCTGATTATATCTTCTTGACCTCCTGTTTTTGGTCCACAAAACCATGAGTTATGAGTTCTAAATCTATTGAAAACAAACTTCCTTGTGGAGTCGCTAGTTTTTTGATGATTGAAATCGTCAACGAAGTTTTTCCTGCAAAGTGTTGCTAAAGCCTATTATTATAAAAGCCAAATAATACTAGTAGGTGGGACCCCCTTGTAGATTGGAGATTAGGTCTGGTCCTTATTTAATTTTTGTGCTCATGTTCGACACTGCTTACATGGTTGATGAGATCTTGATTTTATTAGCTATGGGTTGGACTTATGAAGTATTGGTTCTTATGTTACTATGGCCTATGCTATTCATTTGTACCATTTCTATCTGTTCTTGGGACACTTGCACAACATACATGTTAGTAATAATACACAAAAGGCAGTAAAAAAAAATAACAACACATACAAGCAATTGGAAAGAAATGAAGAGAAATGCAACAAATGCAAAGGGAAGAATTTAAACTATCCTATATACTATACTACATGCATGAAAGATTAAAATAATTATGGTTAAACCCTATCTAGAAAGTAAATGGTTATGCGATTTTATTGAGTTATATGGTTACTATGCATATGGTAGGGTAAGATGTGGGTGGCACATTTGACAAAGTGAAAGTTGCTAATGCTTATGTTATTTGTTGTGTTATATGGAACATGGTTGATTTGTGTTATGGCATAAGTTAAGAGTATGATATGTTCGCGTGATTGATGGGTGATGGTTTCGATACATCATGTGATTAATGGTGTAAATGAAAGGCTTGTTGGCATGTTCTAAGGAGTTAATGGACTATGAATGGAGGCGACGCGCATTTACTGCACGTCACCTTTACTCCTTCACTGGCCGCCACCCTAATCAAGCTATTGTTCATCCTTGTTGCTGTGGTTATGCTCCAATTTCCTAGCAGAGAGGAACCGCTCGACTATCTCACATTTTAAGGTGCGTTGATCGTAGGTATGTATTCTTTTGGCCATCCATGAGTCTGCTCTATTTATGAAATGGATATTGGCTCGAATATATGGGTTGTGTTTTCCTGAAGTATTGCAACTGTGTAAAATTGTGATTTTGGAATGAATTGTTGGTGGATTTCTCTGTGATAATGTCTGAAGTTATAGTGTATTGGGCCATCCTGGGTCTTAGCAACCATAAGGGCTCTCTGTTATCCTTGCTGGTTTAGTTGTAGGGTTTTGTTTTGGTCTTGGGTGCCTTGATATCCTCACGCATTCGTCGCTATATCTAGTCTTTGTTTTTTGTGGATTTAATGGTTGGAAGCACTTTGTGTCAGTGCATTCTGTTCACTTGAGAATTGGTTTGTTTTCACCATTAAAGGCTGCACCGTGGGATATTTGGTTCTTTCTCAGCCCTGTCTTCACTTCAACATTGTGGTTTCTTGATTGGAGAACCACGAGGGTTATACCTTGTGTGTGTTAAGTATCATTGCCAGGCTGAATTAGAGCCTCACCCTTCTGTTTTATCCCTCCTGTCATGGTATTTTTTACCTATCCACGAATAAGTTGTGGTTCTCTCTACATATGAAGAGTTGGTATTCAAATATTTCACTATTGAAAGAAGTTGTCTCTAGCTTTCCCTGCGTCAGTCACAAAGAAAACCCTTAACTCTACAGGTCTGAAGGTTGATAGAGAAGACCGACATGGCCTGTCGGGTTTTCTACTTTGTTATTGTTGGAGGGTTGTGTATTGTTGACGAAATTGAGTATAGTCTCACCCAATTGGTCATGTCACAATGATGTTGGTTTTGATATCTACTTACTACATGTGTTATCATAATGGATAAACCTTGCATTGTTAATTGGACAGTTCAAAATACACAGTCGCTGTCTTTGTGTTTGGTAATCAGGTATGGTTTAAATTGAGAAGGTCACAACCTCGTTCTATGTCGATGAATGGGTATGTGTGGTTGCAACAACATGTTAAGTCGGTTGTTGATTGTTATGACAATCTGAGTATAGGCTCAACATTGAATTGGTTGATTGGTTGATACACAGTCACTGTCATTTTGCACTAAATATTATTTGGATGTTTAACTTAGCATTGGTTACAATTGTTTAATGATGTTCACACATAATGAATGTGTGGTGTTCCTTCACCATGAATAAATGGTCATTATAACTATGAGATTTTGGGGCGGAGTGGTTGTTGTAACTAGGATAACTGTAGAAATTTCATCCATCGTATGTGTTATTGTTATTTGATTGTGTCATTAGGAATGAGCCTAAGTTTTACATAGCATGGTTGATTGCAGTTTGATTATTTTGAAGAAATACTGTATTATATTAATAGCTCGGCATGATGGGTTGAGTTATCATTGTGATTGTGTGTTTGGAATTGTAGAATGGGAATGTTTCATTGTGGTGTTTTGGGTGGCTATGACTTTGTATGATATGGATAATTTTAGGTTCCACACTCAGAAATAACCATAGATTTTTAAGCACGACTTTGTTGCAATTCAATTATTTGTTTTATGAATCCAGGCATGTTGTTGGTACCTTTTTGTGTTGGATGGATAACCAAACATTTTGATTATTTAGATTTACATTTAATTGGGCTTGTACATTGACAAAATTACACTTGTGTGATTGAGTTATTTTATGCATAACATGGGTTGGAATAATGTCTGTTGTCTTTCGGTTTGAATGACGACCAGGGTTTTGCAATTCAAGTCTGGATTATTGGGTTCACTGTCATTATATATTTTTAAAGAATGTCATGCATTTTAAATGGAAGGCCTGATTGCAGTGACTGTATAACTTCATGGAAATTTGAAACACGACCTTGGTTGTATTTGATGATTAGCAGAGTGGAAATGGTTACTATTATACATTTGAGAATTGTTATACGATGGAAATTGGATAAATGAAAGGAACACAACTTCCTTACAGATTGTGTGGATTGCATACTATCTTGTGATGGCATTGTGTGGACATTGATTGTGAACAATGAACTAGTTAAAACACAGAAATTGTTATTTGGTCACGATGATTGTTGGTTGGCGTATCTCCTTTTAACAGAATGGCTATATGGATTACTTGATTAATTTTGTGAACAATAACCGCTCTCATTCCCCATCATTAATTCAATTTTCGCTAACTACAACCCCATCATTTTCCCACATTCATTGTTTGCTCCCTATTCCAAAATTGATCACAGTCACGAATTTTTTTGTGTTGAAACAATTGGTAGTAGCAGTGTCTTGATTGAACTATAATGATGTTTTCTTTGATTTGGAGTTTATTGTTGTTGTCTTTGAGTAGTAATTGTATTTTCCTCCACCTCATCATATCATGTTTCGCTCAATGCAAACCCCTCACATATCCCAGGACCCTTTATTCACTCCCTTCTCATTGATGAATAGTAAAACAATTTGTATCAATTAGATTGCATGAGTCTGATACATTGCTGAGCCAAATCTATTTCATATTTTTAAGAGTTGTCATGTATGGTTATTTAAAAGACTATTTGCTAATCAATCATACATGTAGGAATGAGTTTTTTCAGTCGAGGTATCCATGGTCGAGGAAACAGAGGGAGAGGTAATTTGAACAGAGGCCTAAGAAGGCCAAGGTTCCCCATACATTTTGATGCTGACTCACAAGAGTTGGCCAATTGTGTCAGGATGGATTTTTCAACTGGATTGGGCAGGGAGTGGTCCAACCTAGGCCTAAAAGGCCTCCTTTCCAAGTCTCACAAGTCCTCAGTATCCCTATACCTCCTCATGTCTCATTGCAACCTGAGGTTATTGAAAATGATGGATGGAAAGATATTGTCCACTCGACAGTCTCCCAACATCGTGGCTGGCCCAATTTGTCCTTACCTGCTCCTCTGTCTATTAACCACATTGTCCAAGCTACCCTACCACTCACTAGTGCAATCCTCCCATGCTATAAAGAGATTTAAAACTGAGGCCCACCATGCCCTTGACACAGGAGAAGCCACTGCTGTCTCTTCCTCACCCTCCAAGGGCTCTGACAAATCTGTGTCTTCCCGGATGCATTTGAGGGACGATTGTTCCCACGTGATCAGTGATATTAGGCCTAAAGGGTTAGCACAACCAAAGGCAAATTCAGTCAAATTGAAGGGTGACCGCAAAAATCAAGGAAATATTGCATCCCAGAGTGGGAAATATGGCTTTTGATTTTTATTTTTATCTATTGTTGATGACAGCTGACTTCAAGGAAATTTGGAAAACATGTTTTATTTTTGGTTACATGAGTAATATTTTTGAAAATAATTTCAAATGTCACGAGCTAAATTGTCAAATGTGAATATGTGGATGGGAGACACAAGGATGTGTGTTTTACTTAACTAATGGTTATGTTATGATTGTTATGAGCTAAAGGGAGTCACAAGGGGTCCCACCTACTAGTTATTATTTATTTATGACCTTTATTATGATTATTACTTTTCCCCCTAATTAAAGTTGGTTGAGTCTTTTAATTAACTTAACTAATGAGTTGGTTCAACTACTTCAACCAATTCTAAATTGTTTAAAAGCAAAAGAAAATGGAGGAACAAAGGAGATAGAAGTAGAAGCATACTAAGGTTTTCTCTTTGAGTTTATGTTGAGATAGTTCAATTTTCATTCATTCATATATTCATCACAAGCCTAATTCCCTTTTTTGATAGCAGGGTCTTATTGTAGACAACAATATTCAGGGTTGAATCACATCATTCAGACACTTGTTTTTCAGAGGTGTTGATCTATCTTTGATAGTCTGTGTAGAATTATCTGTTTGTGAATTAGTTTTCATGACTGACAAAGGATATTGTGCAGAGTCGATTGGGAAACAATCTGTGGAAAGTTGATCCAATGTTTAGAGTTCAGTTTTGGTTTTCTGTCAGAGGTCCTTTTGTATGTTCCATCGGGGATGTCTAAGTTTGACTTTGGTCCAATATTTATGTATGATATTTTGTAAAGAAAATGACTCTTTGGTGAATTTGAATGAAATAAAGGATTTCTTTATGTCTCACCTGTCTTGATTTTCATCTTGGTGTCTTTACTTCTGTCTTTACATTCATTTCAACAATTGTTATATTCAGAAAATTACATAAAAAGTAAATTTCCAGTAAGCTTTTTATTGATAAAATACTAGCCTAACCACTAGTAATTAATACTTGTGAGTTAGGATGTTATTTTTGTTGGCTATAAACATCGAGTGATATTCCCGTCTATTTTTATTTATCCAAGAAGAATCTGAAATTTCTTGAGTAAGATCATTTCATATCTTTTCCTCAACACATCCCTTACTGTGAACAAAGAAGATTTATGTTGAGAGACCTTATCTTTTAGAGATCAAGTGACAAGAGAGATCCCTCTCAGAGATGAGCAAACTAGTACCCAGCTCTAAAGTGGTTTGTAGGTTACCTCTATCATTTTTTTATCAGCTGAAAAAATTTACAGAGTGCTAACATTTTGGCGCCATTGTCGGGGACGAAACTAAATATTTTCCCTAGGAAAAGAACGACATAAAGCTTCAGATTTGATTCCTAAGGGGGACAATGAATCAAGCACCTTATTGGATGAAACTAAATTTACCCTGAAAACTCCATTATAAAGATACTAGTAGCATAAAATAGTTTGAGCAAGAAATACGGGCTCCCAAGAGAATTCATACCAGAATAAATCTAGACCCAAAAGCAATAATTCCTGTGTCTGATCCTGAGAAACTTGTACACAAGAAAAAATAAAGGCTAATACGCCTAGTTTTTTGTCTGGACATAAATATATCTTTACCCAAAGATGGAGTAAAAAGCATTGAAGACCCTGATTTTGATTTGAAATTTGAGCAAACTCTGTTCAGAACTAGATATGAATCCAATTTGAATGAAATCATATTTGATGAGAAGAGGTTCCAAGATTTAATTTCAGTTGCCCCTATTATACCCATTGTGATTCCTACTCAGAGCAATCAACCACTTCAATTTCTTCCTGTAGCTATGGCAGCTAGGTTCCCCCCCTTGTCCTACCTGCTCAGTTACATGATTTATCCTGGGACTATAATCAGAGGATTAAGTTGTATGATGTTAAAGGCAATGTATCAGCCCAAAAACACTTAGACTGGTTCAATGATTTTGTGGACCTAGAAGAATTATATTATGAAGATGCAAAAATGAGATTGTTTTCACAAAGTCTCGCAAGTGAAGTCAAAAAATGGTTCAAAGTTCTTCCAACAACAAGTATCCCAGATTTTGTAGCCTTTGAAACAAGTTTTCTTGCAAAGTGGGGTAACAAGAAAAAAACCCTTCAGTTTCTAACTCAATACAACAACATGAGAAGGTCACCTGATGAAAAAGTACAAGAGTTTTCAGCTAGATTTATGAAAGTTTACAACTCAATTCCTACTGAAGTAAATCCTCCTCCTAGATCTTCTCAACTTAGATTTGATGATTCCTTTGACAGTGAATTTTCTTTGTTGTTAAGAGAAAGAGTATCCAATTCACTAGATTATATGATGAGTGATGCAATAGAAGTTGAAGTAAATCTAATGGCTTCAGGAAAGATCAAATATAATTCTGACAGAGACATAAACAAGGTTCAAGATAAGGCACAACCTTCAACTTCACAGTCATCAGAAGAGAGATTTGAGTTGATGATGAATACTATGGAGAAACACATGGAAATGATGTCCTTATATAATAAGCCTAACACTAGAGAGCAGGATAATTTTTCACCCAGAAATCAAAGGAGACCAGCAGTTCCACAGATTAGACAAAGAGACCAGAGGAACCAGGGTGATAAAAAAAATAAGACCTCCTTTTCAAAACAATTATGTAAATGAAAATTTTGATGAAAATTTTGAAGATAATATGCATTGCTGTGATGGTGATGAAACAAAGGTGTTTTTAACTAAATAAGAACATGATCAATTCATGGATGCAAATGATATATTTATGTAGGAGAATGATGAAAGGTTATCAATGGAAAAGGAAGACTATCAGAAAGGACTACATAATGCCACAATTCCAGAAACACTATAATATTCGAAGCAAAAAGGTGCATGCAAATCCTCCAAAGGGAAATCCTACCAAGGAATCTAAAAATAATACACCTTCTTCGAGTCAAGCTAAGAAGGAATTTGTTGCAAAGGATGTTGTGGAGAAAGGAAAGAAGAAGGAAGAACCTCCAAAGAAAGTACCTGAAGTAAGAAAGGAGATAGTCATCAAATAGGTTGTTGGCACAAGGGAAGACCCATGGTTCAGCTCTAATGGTGCACCAACAAGCCCTAAATACAGTCCCTTTTGACAACACATGTGAAGTAGATGCAGTCTCACCTGAAGTAGATATAGGGGGTTCCAGGACACAGATGTCTACAACCAGAGGAAATGTAAAGTGGATCCAATACAACAACAACAAAACATCTAGATATCTGTTACCAGCTTATACCTACTTCACACATTTATCTGTCAGATATAACACAATAATGTAACAACTATATATCAAAGGGATAAAGAACATAACATCAATCACACACAACAATAAGATGTACGTGGTTCACCCTCACCCTAGGGATACGCCCACAAAACTATTCTTTATAATATATTAAGTGAAAACTTACAATCCTATATGCACTCTTAGCTAGCAGATCTTCTCTCTTTCTCTCTCCTCTCTTTCTCCCTTCCATGTGCACCCAGATTTAGGGTTGATCTTCACACCTAGTTGAAGATCTTACAATACAAAATGCTCTCTCAGCACAATACTTCCCTCTCAATAATAACAACAATCACTCATCATCACACAATCAAACCCATATCAGGTCCTCTTGACCTTTATTTATACATTACAATATCTCACCGACCACCTTAGGCCGAAACCTAAGTACCAAAACCCTAGATACAAAAACCCTAGGTGACTGAAACCCTAGGTCAACTTGAACCACATTTTCAGGGATTCACCAGCCTGTCTTTCCTTCTTTCTCTCGCGGTGCTCTCAAATCATCTACCGGTGGATTTTTCCTCTTACTAAGTTGTCCATGATCCATCTTCCTTTCTAATCTATCATCCTCAATATCCTCATCCAACGACTTGCTTTCTCTTACTTCGCTCCATCTTTTCTTCTCTTCT
>JASDQU011443651.1:28532-45453 GCA_032191745.1 Picea mariana | reverse complement strand
GTGTCTCTCTTGTATTGTGTGTCTTCTGTGTTTTGTTTCTGCATTTGTTTTATTTTATTGCTCCGCGGTCCTATTTTTCTAACAGGTCTTTTCTCTTTCCTTCTGCACCTGTTGATGGAATCCTGTAATGAATCGATCTTCATCTAGTTCTACCAACTGTGCGAGCCTCTCTTGAACAATGCCAGTGTCATCCATATCTGTAAAGGCAGTGATTCGTAAGCTAGGGACAAAATATTCTATCGGGACAACTGCTTCTAGACCATAAACCAACTTAAAGGGGGTATGTATTGTTAGCTTCTTGCAAGTGGTTCTATAGGCCCATAGTACTGCTGGTAATCTTAAATCCCACTCATCCCTATTCGCACTACAAATCTTCGTCAACACTGTTTCCAAGATCTTATTGAACTCTTCAACTGTCCCATTTGCTTGTGGATGGTAGGGTGTGCTCTTATGATGATGAAATACAAATTCCTCATTCAAGGCTTCAATGGATTTATTAATAAAATGTGTGCCTTGATCGCTCATAAGGATCTTCAGGCATCCAAACCTGGTTATGATGTCATCAAATATGGAGCGCGTAGATGTAGTTGCACTACAATATTTAACTGCTCTTGCTTTAGCCCATCTGGTCAAGTACTTTGTCGCAGTGATTATGTACCTTTCTCCTGTGCACTTTCCTGGTGGGTTTATAGGTCCCACAAATTCAATGGACCATTTCTCAAATTCTTGTAAGGTTAGTTGGGGTGCTAATGGCATGCCATCTCTTCTGGACGATTTCCCAACTCTTTGGCATACATCACAGGCTCTATAGTAGTCTTTAGCATCTCTATGTAAAGTAGGCCACCAAAGGCCATCTCTAAGAACCTTCTGCACTTTTTCTTTGCCTGCGTAGAGTCCTCCTGTGATGTCTTCATGAGATTCTACTAAAATTAGTGGTCTTTCTGCTTCCATAACGCATCTCCTCAAGATCTCATCATGTCCCATCTTATATAGATGTCCCACTATAAGTGAAAAGTCTGTGGCGTGCACTACCAATTATTTCTTCTTGGTGATTGTATATTCACTAGGTGCCATTCTTGTTGACAGGAACTGAACTATCTTGACGAAGTGATCATAATATTTCTGATGGCCAACAACTGTGCATCCAACAGTGTATCCTCCAAACTAGTAGATTCCTCTCCATGTTCCAACCTCAACAAGTGGTCAAGGCATTTGTTCATTCTCCCTGGCTTAACCACGATCTCGAAATCATATTCCTGAAATAGCAGAAGCCATCTGCATATTCTTTCCCCCAACACTGGCTTGTTGACTAGGTATTTTAGTGCGGAGTGATCAATAAACATTTTAAAGTGTCCTCCCAACAAGTAGTGGCAAAACTTCTGCAGCGCATACACCATGGATAACCCTTGTCTCTCAGTGGTGGTGTAATTAATCTTAGCTATTGATAGCTTCTTGCTAGCAAAGGCTAACGAGTGGTCAATGTCTCCAGTTCTCAGTTGTGCTAGAACTACTCCTAATGTGATAGAATATGCATCAACATGCACATGAAATTCCTTGCTCCAATCTGGGAAAACCAGAATAGGCGCAGTAACCATTTTCTATTTCAATGTGTCAAAGCTCTGTTGGCATTCTTCTACCCAATGAAACTAACAATATTTCTTCAAAAGCTTCTCCATGGGTGTTGTGATTTGTGCATATCCTTTAATGAACTTCCTATAGTATCCTGTATGTCCCAGTGTAGTGTGCAGCTATTTGATTGAAGTAGGAGGGGGAATATAAACTATAATGGCAATCTTAGATGGATCTACCAACAATCCATGCTTACACACAATATGGCCTAGGAGCACTCCAAAGGGTGAAAAGAAGATGTACTTCTTTAGATTCAGGGCAATCTGACATTGCCTGCACTTATCCAACATTAGTCTTAATCATTCAATATGATTTTGCAACAAACTAAAAACAGTCCAATCATCAAAATATGCTTCCAGAAATTTATGTAAAAACTCCTTGAGTGCTTTGACCACCACCTTGGAAAAGATGGCTGGTGCATTCTTCAATCCAAAAAACATCACTGTATACTGGTAGGATCCCCATTCTGTGGAAAATGTGGTCTTGTGACAATCTTCCTTGGAAATCCTAATCTGATGGTATCCTRAAAATCCATCGGTGAAGGATTAGACCTCTTGTCCTCCCACGTTATMTAGCACTTCATCAGTAAATGGTGTAGGGAATGGGTCATGCAAACAKGCATCATTCAACTTCCTGAGATCTACATAGATCCTGATTTCTACGGTCTTCTTATCCTGCACCACCATAGGGCTAATCCATTATGACTCTTCAACAAGTTCTATGATTCCTGCTTCCAACATTYTGTCTAATTCAATCTTCACTTTCTCCTTATATTTAGGATTCAATATGTAGGGTCTCTGTTTAACTGGTCTTGCATCTAGCTTCAAGGGGATATTCATCTCTCCCATGGGCCCTTTAATGCCCTTCATATTAGTGAACTTGGTTGGAAACAAGTCCTGATATTCATGCAGTAACTCTGTGATCTTGTCAATAGTGGAAACATCCCAATAATATCCAACATTTGCAAGATTCAGTGTTTTCTCTGTTCCAATATTGACTTTCTTGATTTTAATTGGCTGTCCAATGAAAGGTAGCTCAACTCTTGGTCCTTCTATGTCTCTCTATCCTTTGGTTTTGTCGATGTTCACCTTCTCAGGATCATCGTCTTCATCAACATTGATATTGTAACAACCCTACAATTTTTGAAGAGGCGTAGTCCATTCGTCCTCTTATTTCTCCAAAGGGAGGCTAGGTGCCTCCTCAAATACTTTTTGTCTCACAATATGTAACACTTGATCCACTGTAGGATATTGGCTTTCAAATAAAAAGGTAGTTACAAAGTTTTGAGTCATACCTTCCCAATCTGTATTGATGAGGTGCAGTTTTGCATGAAGATACCAATTGATAAGGGTTGTTTCCAACGTGTTAATGAATTTGTGTACCCACTTCTCTTGAGGAATGTTTCTCCAGGCTTCCTCACGACTTTGCACATGGTCCTTCAGACAAATTTGAACT
The DNA here is from genome assembly GCA_032191745.1 of Picea mariana. Taxonomy (NCBI): domain Eukaryota; kingdom Viridiplantae; phylum Streptophyta; class Pinopsida; order Pinales; family Pinaceae; genus Picea; species Picea mariana. The sequence continues at coordinate 42,369 of JASDQU011443651.1, read as the reverse complement.
GTGTACCTACCTTCGTAGCCTTCTATTTGTTCTGAAAACCGTGCTGTGATCAAAGTGCGACATTGCATCAGCCTATAATCTTGTTTTTGTGTGTCCCCCACCATCTTGCTGGAGTTTCTTTCAAGGCCTCATCCAGTGCCAAAAATCTTTGTTGTATTGGTACAATTTATTCAAATTCCAACAAGAAAGATTCTAAATGATTTATACCATCAAAGGTGGGCAAGTTACTTACTGTTGTGCCGATCCAATGAACTTCTCTGGTTAATCTAGCACATCTCCTTGTAGATACTTCATACATTTGGTTCTGCTAGTTCTCCAGTGCTTATTCTGAATCTAATGAACATGTGCTGTCACTTCGCCATCTTAGGTTTCCACCTGCTGTAGGATTAATGTAATCCTGCTATCTGGCTGCCAATTTGTATATGTTTTCTAGCTCATATGCACGGTATTCCTCTCTGATGGGCTCTGTGTATGTGGGACCTTCATCAGGATCCAGAGGTGAGATGACCCTAAGGCCATCTCCTTCAAATGTCATTCTTATTTTCTTCAAGTAAACAACAGTGGAATTATTGAAATCCCAATCAATTCCTAACAGTGCAGGGTAAGTACAACTCTCATTGACTATCTCAATCACCTCAAAGTCCACAAATGTTATGACAGCATTGATGTCCACATGGGCATGTTCCAGTCTTTCGAATGGGCTCATAGCCTATTGATTGGCCATCCTAAGCCTGATGGGGGAATAGATCAACTTAGGTTTTCCTATCAGTGCCCAGGTCTTCTTTGTCATGACATTGACCTCCGACCCTAAGTCGCGGACCACATAGTCTATATCATACTCTCCAATTTGAGAATTCAAATGTAGTTCCTTATTTGTACTTCTCTTTTTGGATAGTTGATGTACTTCTTTATTCAATAGAGGATCTATATTTCCTAGATCATACTGTTTGATCAATTTTTGTAGCTCTTGTACAACACTCTCATACTTTATCAAATTAAGGAAAGCGCATAAAAAATCCATGAGCTTAGTTACCTCTTTTCCTTTTCTGGGCGAAGCAGACTGATCAAATGCTAGAGGTATTCCATATTCTCTTAATTTTGGTCGAGCCTTTGATGAAGAAGCTTGATCTCTCCCGAATTCTTTTATTTCTTCCTCAAATGTCTGTTTCTCTTTCTTTGGATCAAACTCTTGTGTCTTCTCTGCATATTTTCTGACTCGTGATTGTTCTGTAGTCTTCCCTGGAGTCATTCTGTCTTCTCCTATAGAAACACCTCCTCTAGTGATAAAAATGAATCTAGGATCTGCTCTGTGAGGTTCTGCTGTGATTAGTTGTACTTGTTGGTTTCCTCCTCGTCTTTCCTGAAGTTTGGCTAACATTGCAGGACAATCTTCTATGACATGTTCAAATGAGTTGCAGTAGATGCAAGTGGTACAAGGGTTCTGAAAGTCCCTTGCCAAATTTCTTGGCTGTGCATAGTTATAAAAAATGATTTGGCCTCAACCTCGACCCATACCTCTTGCCCATTCTCTTCCTCTGAATCCACCATGAGGGTTGAAGTTTCCTTTTCCTGGGGAACTATACTACATAATGTTCCCTTCTTGCTGTACTTTGCCTTGAATTTTTTATATGTCGCTTGACCTTTAATACATGAGGTCATAGGCCCTACAATCCCTATCATCATTCCCTACTGACTTACAGAATGTGCAATACATATTTGTGGGTGTATTAACATATTTTTGCATGTAATAGCATTCACTAGGGCGATGCCTATTTCTACATACCTCACACCAAGGTAGGGTAACTTTCTTCAAAGGGCTTAGAGCTCCAGATGCCAAGTACTCATGAAATAGGGGACAATGCTCCTTGTCATGGCCTTCCATTTTGCATCTAATGCACTATATATCTTCTCTTTTATATTTTCCCTTATCTTTCTTCATATCTTCGACCTGCAGAGACAAGCTATTTAACTGACTTAAAATTTGACTCATAACTGAGATGGATTCTCCCATAGGGGCTGATTCTAGTTTCATGGCAATATCCAATGCCTTAGCCTAAGAAGCAATCTTTTGCTACATCAGAGGGACTTTGATGTGTGGTAAAAGGGAAGTAGTGAACCATTCCTTGTTCTCCTCGTCTGGGATCTAAAAATTCATCCAGCTTGTTATGGTTTTAAACATCTAATAAAACTCCCAAACAGGTTCAACTATTCTTTGCTTGATTTATTTCAACTCTGTAATGCATTGTGACTCCAACTTGGGATTCTTGAATTCTGCAACCAATGCATTCTTGATATCATTCAGGGGTTTAGGCTATGCAATTCCTTGGACAAGCTTCATGTACCAGCTTAATGCATAGTCTCTCAGGTTAGTACTAAGCTGAGCTCATTTAACAACTTCGTTGATGACATTCTTAATACTCCATAAAGCTTCACATAGAAACCAGTGCTGATCAGGATCTTCAGATCCATCTCCCCTAAAGGTGGGTAACCTCATTCTCATCTACCATAGATCTTCCTAGGTTTCCTGACTGAGTGTGCACTGAACCACTTGTACTAGTACTTTGAGTGCTCTGATAACTTAGGTTACTTTGGTTTCTTAGTGTTGCTAAAACAACAAGAGGAGTAATAGTACTTATTTCAACAGTCGACACAGTTCTTGAAGTTTATGGCTCTTGTTGGTGAGGTTCTTTAGTATTTTCTTCTCTTGGCCCAATGGACCCTTAATGTTCATCGTTCAATATCTCTTCCTCTTCTCCACTATAAAACCCTTCTTCTTGTAGAAGAGGTTTGTGATCTTTCTCAAACAAGTTCGCCAAAGGAACTTCCTTGAAGGTCATTCCACTGCGTGTATGTCCAACCTCTATGTCACTGTCACTATCTGAATTCTTGAACATTAGCTTTTCAATATGACCCACTACTGTATCTTCAATATGTTCTTCTCATGCAATAGCATCTTGATATTCAACTTCAGAAATTGTAAAAATTTTCCTCTAGGTCCCTTAAAAAAATATCTTTCTGCTTGGCTATATGACTTTACTCTGTCAATAGAAAACTTGGTGATATACCCTCCGATGGTACTATCAAACCAGTGATCTACTGCTCTTGACACGACGTTATCAACTCTTTTGACCTTCTTAATCAACACCGATGTCCAAACCAAAGGTGGCCTAGATCTAATCTCAAACTGGGTATCTGCTAACCTAGCTAACCACTCATATAACTCCTTATGAATCCCTCTAAATAAAATCTCGTGTATATTAGTAAAGATATACCTTCCCAACCAGCCCTCGGTGCTAAGCTTAGGGTACTTGTTCTGGGATTATGCGAAGTCCTTTTCTTGTTCTTCTATCCACTTCTGAATCTCTGTCTTCGATGGAAACCACCTTGACATTCCCTCAAGAAGATCTCGGTCCCAACAATGTAACCATTTGTTGGCACAAGGGAAGACCTAGTGTTCAGATCTAATGGTGCACCAACAAGCCCTAACTACTTGCCCTTTCGGCAAAACCTATGAAGCATATGCAATCTCACCTGAAGTAGCTATAGGGGGTTGCAGGACACAGATGTCTACAACCAAAGGAAACGTAAAGTGTATCCAATACAACAACAACACAACATCTAGATATCAATTACCAGCTTAGACCTACTTCACACATTTATCTGTCATATCTAACACAATAATGTAACAACCATATATCAAAGGGCTAAAGAACACAACATCAATCACACACAACAACAAGATGTACATGGTTCACCCTCTCCCTAGGGCTACGTCCACAAAACCGTGCTTTATAATATATTAAGTGAAAACATACAATCCTATCTGCACTCTTAGCTAGCATATCTTCTCTCTTTCTCCCTTCCTTGCGCACCCAGCTACAGGGTTGATCTTCTCACCGAACTGAATATCTTATAATACATAATGCTCTCTCAACACAATAATTCCCTCTCAGTAATAAAAACAATTACTCATCATCACATCATTGAACCCATATTAGGTTCTCTTGACCTTTATTTATACATTACAATAGATCACCGACCACCTTAGGCCGAAACCTAAGTGTCAAAACCCTAGATACAAAAACCCTAGGTGTCTAAAACCCTAGGTCAAATTGACCTGCGTTTTCAGGGCTTCACCAACCTGTCTTTCCTTCTTTCTCTCGTGGTGCTCTCAAAGCATCTACCGGTGGATTTTTTCTCTTGTTGAGTTGTCGATGATTCATCTTCCTTGCTGATATGTTTTCCTCGATCTCCTCATCCAATGACTTTATTTCTCTTACTTCACTCCATCTTTTCTGCTCTTCTTCTCGACCCAATATCAGTCACTGGTCTTCCGCGCAGTTCGCATTTCGTCTTTTTTGCCTTAACCTTCTCTTTCTTCTAGAACCAAGGGCCAATAGAGGTAGAAAAAACCTCATCTTCATTTAACTTTTAAAGTGATATGGCCAAAATTAAAATCTCTGTTCCATTCAATGAGATGATAAAGAATAGTGAAGATAGAAATCAGATCATTAAGATGCTCAAGATGGAAGAAAATTCTGATACTTTAAATATACAAGATGATCATCCTGCCATCTTTTTTGACCCACTTGTAGAGGAGAGTGGTGATGCTGATGAGGTCCCTCCTTTCTATGTTAGTCTAAAGATTCATGATATGAATTTTCATAATGCTATGTTAGATTTAGGAGCATCCCATAATCTAATGCCCAAGGTGGTCATGGACCAATTGGGTCTGGATATTACAAGGCCTTACAAGGATATTTTCTCCTTTGATTCAAGGAAGGTGAAGTGATTGGTCCTAATTAAAGATCTGGTAGTATCTTTGTATCAAATTCCAACAAAAAATATGGTCATGGATGTGGTGGTTGCTGATAACCCTCCTAAATTTGGCATGATATTATCTAGGTCATGGGTTGCAAAGTTGAAAGGGAATTTGCAAATGGATATGTCATATGTCACTATCCCTGTTTTTGGCCAAGATAGGAGGTTGTACATGTAAGTATTTCTCAAGTACATGGTTAGTAAGAAATCCCAGCCAAACAACCATCCCATTTACTCTGTGGAGATTGAGATTGGTTATTCCATTTTCTTTAATGATTTGACTTTTGAAGAGGAGGTGCCAAAAGATATGACTATCAAATACAAACCTCATCAACAAACATAGGAAATTTCAGATCAGTAAAACAATGCAGAAAATGAAATGTGGAATATGAGATTTGATGGAGCTGTTAGCAGAGAAGGAGTAGGAGTTGGTGTGTGAATTAACCCCCCCAAATTGGGTACAAAACTTTGTTGTTACAAGMTTGATTTTGATTGCACAAATAACATGGACGAATATGAGGCATTAGTGTTGGGATTGAAGACTTTGAAAGAAATGTGTGCTATTAGGATAGTTGTACATGCATATTCTGAGMTGATTATAAATCAGGTAAAGGGTATGTATCAAGAAAAACATCCTAGATTAAGAGCATATAGGAATATAGTGCTTTATCTTCTTGAACAATTTTCAGAATATAATCTTTTAGTGATTCCAAGGGGGCAGAATATGATTGYTGATGCCCTAGATACTTCAACCCCAATTTTCAAAATTCCATTTTTTYGTAATAGAAGATATGAGATTGAGGTCAAGCATAGGCCAACAATACCTGATAGCATTAAGTACTGGCAAGTTTTCGAAGATGACAAACAAGTAGAAAGTTTCCCTTAGATGAATTKTGAATTTGCAAATTTGAATATTGATGAGGAACATTGTTGTGAAGAAGAAGAAGATGCATCTGTGTTCGCAAAAGATGATTATTTCAAGAATCATATTGTTGGTAAGGATATAATGTAGCTGAAAAATAACATCATTCTCAAAGGCTCGGTCCCATTAGAAAAACTCTTTCACAATAATTATGTAGCCAAAAGTCCTAAATTTACTGCAAATGATGAAGATATTGAAGATTGCAACATTGGGACTCAGAAAGATCCCAAGATCATCAAGCTATCCAATACACTTAGCTCATAGGTCAAACAAAGGTATATCAGTTTAATGAAAGAATTTCTTGATGTTTTTGCATGGAGTTATGAATATCTAAAGGTCTATAATACTAAGGTGATTCAACATGTGATTCCAATCAAGGAGGATCACAAACCTTTCAAGAATGAATTAAGAAGAATTAATCCTTTTCTATTGCCATTGATTGAAAAGGAGATAAAGAATCTATTTGAGGCTAAGATCATAGTGTCTTCGAGATTTTCTAAGTGGGTGGAAAATATGGTACCTGTCAGGAAGAAAAGTGGAGAGATCAGATTATGTGTGGACTTTTGGAATCTAAACAAGGTATCTCTCAAGGAAAATTACCCACTGCCTAAGATGGATCACATTCTATAGAAGGTGGTTGGTTATAACAAAATATCAATGCTGGATTTTTTCTTTGGGTATAACCGAATCGTGGTACACCCTGATGATCAGGAGAAGACATCCTTTACAACACCTTGGGGCACCTTCATGTATTCCAAAATGCCTTTTGGGCTCATGAATGCAGGAGAAACTTTCCAAAGGGCTATGGATATAGCCTTTGCTGATGAGAAAGATAAGTTTATTGTTATTTAATTAGATGATATCACTGTATATTTAGTTTCTGATGATGAACATCTTAAACATCTAAGGAGAGATTTTCAGAAATGTAGGAAGTTTGGCATCTCATTGAACCCCAAGAAGTTTAATTTTGGAATGGAAGAAGGAAAATTGTTTGGTCACATTATTTCAAAGGAGGGAATAAATATAGATCCCAACAGAGTTGAAGGAATCCTAAAAATTGGCACACCCAAAAGAAATAAAGAAGTACAATCTTTCCTAGGGAAAGTAAATTTTCTGAGAAGGTTCATCCCTAATCTGGCTGAAATCATAAAGTATATCACTAACATGCTCAGGAAAGAAATTGAGATAAAGTAGACTCATGAATCTAGAAAGTCTTTTGAAGATATTAAAGTGGCATTGACCAAAGCCCCAGTGCTAGCCAGTCCAAATTTTGCAAAAGACTTTATATTGTTTTCTTTTTCCTCAGAACACACCATTACTGGTGTTTTGTTACAAAAAGATGATTTTTTTTTTGAGAGGCCTATAGCCTACTATAACAAGACATTGAGGGATTCCCCACTAAAGTATGAAATCATGGAAAAGCAATAATATGCACTGGTCAAGGCCCTAAAGGAGTTTAGAATTTATATCTTGCATTCCCATACCATTGCTTATGTGCCCAACAGTTCTGTGAAGGGCATTTTGAATCAGCCTGATCTCGAGGGTAAAAGGGGTAGGTGGATGGCTGTGTTGTTGGAGTATAACCTTGATATCAAACCTACAAAGTTGATCAAGGGGAAGGGACTTGCAAAGCTGATGACACATTGAAATTGTGAGATCTTGGGAATTAATTTCATCGCTGATTTATTAGCAGATTCAAAAGAAGAAAAGGTCCCTCAGATATCCCCAAATTTCCTTGACTCCCCATGGTATGCTGACATTATTTATGTGTTGATAAATTTGCAGGCTCCTCCCGAATTGAGCAAAACCAAGGGCAGGTTTTTAAGGCTGAAAGCATCAAAGTTTTTCATTCTATACCAATCCTTGTATTGTAAATATCCTGGTGGGATCTTGTTGAATTGTTTGTTGGAGGAAGAAGTAGAGAAAACCATCAGAGAGTTTCATAAAGGTGATTGTGGAGGGCACCATTATTGGAAAAATATTGTGCACAAAATATTGAGGGCATGTTTCTATTGGCCTAACATTTTTTCCGATGTTTACAAAGAAGTTTCAAGCTGTCATGACTACCAAATTTTTGATGGGAAGAGAAAACTGTAGCCTTTTCCTTTGAAGCCTATCTCTGTTGAAGCACAATTTAGGCAATGGGGCCTTGATTTCATTGGAGAAATCCATCCATAGTACTCAACTCAACATAAGTGGATACTGACAGCCACAAATTACTTCACCAAGTGGATTGAAGCAGTCCCCACAAGGCAAGCCACCGATAATGTTATCATTCAGTTTTTGGAAAAAAATATTTTGTCTAGATTTGGTTGTCCAGTTAAAATCATCACTAAAAATGCAACAACATTCAAGTTCAAAAAGATGGAGAAATTTTGCATTGATTACAATACAACTCCTGGCCATTCCAAAAATTATTACCCTCAAGGTAATGAGTTGGTTGAGTCATCCAATAAGAGTTTGAACATAATTGTCAAAAAAAAGATGCAAGATAACAAAAAGGCTTAGCACAAGAAGCTTATTTATGCACTATGGGATGACAGGATCACTACCAAAAGGTCTATTTCCACTTCACCATTCCAGATTGTATATGGTACAGAGGAATTTTTTCCTACTTCATTAGGGTTTCCAGTGATGAGATTGCTGCAGGAACAAGATGCTGAACTAGATGCTGCTCAAAGGAGGATAAATGAACTAATCAATGTTCAAAAAATAAGAGAGAAAGCCTTCAACAACTCTCAACTCCATCAAGACAAAATTAAAAAATCTTTTGACAAGCATACTAAGGAGGATGTTTTAAAAGTGGATGATTTGGTGATGAAATGGGATGCAAGGAATGAAGATAGAGGAAAGCATGGAAAATTTAATCATCTATGGCTGGAACCTTTCAGGATTGTGGCATACCGTAGGAACAATGATTATTTTCTACAGGAGCTTAGTAGAGATCTCATTGGTGGGGGACCTATGAATGGCAGGTTTCTCAAATGTTATCTTACTTAAAAGAAGTTTTCAACCTTTCCATTTCATTATATATAACTGTTGTTGTATTTTCAGTTGAAGCATTTAAAGTCAAATCAACAGAAAATTGAAGCCCGAAGCAAAGGCCCTAAGTTTATGCTGAGTATACTTGGAGTTATGTCAATAATGTTTCGTGAATAGGTTGTTGATCGATTTAGTTATGTGAGAGAAATAAATCCCAATGGACATGCACTTGGTATGCCGTTCTTTGCTACCTCGCTAGGAGGATAACATCCCCAGTTGGAGCCCATGTTAGTCACCATTAAATTTTTATTTTGTGAAATCAATATTTCATAATCTAGTAGAACGCTAAACCAGTTTGGAAGCCTGATAAAATAGGAAAGGGATAAATCAAGCATGAGCACTAAGCTGATCGAGTCCGAAGTATCATGGATTGTGAGTTATCGAGATCAACGACCAAGAATGATTGCAAGGGGAAAATTTGTGCGAGGTTTAATTTTGAAGGGTGGTCCTGTAATTTAAATCGTAGTTTTCTCTCGGGGGTACGTAGCATCACCAGTGCATTGTGGGATGAAAGGAGGGTTACCTCAAAATCACTTCCTCGCTCCCCCGAAAAATATAAAAGTATAAAGGGACTTTTAGTCATTTATTTCATTTGATTATTATTTGAACACTGGACTGTTAGAACCTTGGCGTGAACATCGTCTTCCACCTGTAGCTCAACAATAAACCAACTACACACCATTTCCGCTTATTTCCATGTATTTTTCATCACGACCATGGATCCCATCATAACCTTAGTAACAAAACAAGACACCACAACAAATGAAGAAGCCCTAATTGACATAGATGCAGATGTTTTTGACGTCGAAATCACTATTTCCCCTATCTCTGTGTCCATAAGAAACCTGTCCGATAAAGTAGGAAGACGTATACCGTCTCTTGAAGCATTCCAGGCCACCATAGTCCCTAATGCTATCGAAATTGATTTTCCGTTTCCTGAATTTATAGGTTGGTGCACCGAACAATATTCCCATGAAGAAAGAGTCATTGTGAATAAACAAGGGTTAGAGGTATTTTGCAGGGTAGAGAGTCTATTAATTCGAGAGTCCCTCGGTATACCTGAGTCTTTTTCCACAATTTCTGAACCTTTCAATGAAGAGAAGTTGATTAGGGTCTATAGAGAATGTCCATAAGAGGTCTGAGATATGTTTTTACACACAATTGTCAAACCTGAACATTTTTTAGAAAGTCTGTCTTTGTCGATGAATGTAAATATAATGGTCATCGAAGTCCAATGGGTCTGCTCCCTATTGGGTCAAGTTTTAGGTCTAGACAATGAAAAATATGTGGTTGAAGTCATGCTCGGTTTCCTTTTGACCTTTTTTAAGTTAGAGTCTGGTCTATCAGTCTGTATCAACTTTGATCAATTCCTAGATGATAATATCCATAAACAACTAGCGAATTTTCACTCCCTGAGGCATTTCATATACTATACTTATCTGTTGAGAATTTCCTTGGAAACAAACAAGAGAGAATTTCCTGAAGCAACATTTGTGTCAACTGAATGTAAAAGAATTACCATACTTATCTTCATCAACAAAGTCATGTCCATAGTTTATAGTTTGATTTTCAATACCATCCTACCTAGAGTTTTGGATGACATGAGAAGTTATCTACAACCAAATCTAGAGAACAGAGTGGGAGATTGGGTATTATTTATGCATTCAACAACAATATGGGTTTATGGTTGTCATCAATCCCCTTACTATTGCATGTTTTATTAACTCCTAGAATATTTTCCCTTGAATTCATCAGGAAGAGAATTATATCTGAGACAAAGCATTTCCTAAAATTGCACAGAGCCTCCAACCTTAAGTTCCCTTTTTTCATTGGCCCCTTCATTGTCAAAACCAGATCATGTTGATCTCAAGTTCAAGAAAATATCAAAGAGTTTGGTTTTGCACAGTTACAGGGAAGAAGGTATGATCCACACTAAATCATATCCAAGAGGAGACAGATGAAAAAACAGACCCCTTATGAGAATGAATAGGTTGAGGGTTTTGATAAGATGACAAATATAGAAGTCTGTGTTGATGTGGAAGCAATCTTGCAACCAATTCAAACACAACAAGTGGAGCAACCCTACAACAAATTCAAACACAACAAGCTCCTCAGAAGCTGATAATCAAAGTTCTTAAGACAAGTGTTTATAGCAAGAGAAGAAGTTTAGAGGCCATGGACATTAGTGACCAACAAATTTCCCCTAAGAAGATGAAAATTACACAACCAACATAGATTATGGATTTAGAAGAGGAATAATCTAAGGATATAGAAAATCAAAATATGGTGGAAAGCAGTACTAGCACTATAGTGGCTGAAGAAATAAATCAACCTCAAGGTGAAGGCAACTCAAGAATTTTTAGCAGTAAGAAACACATTTAAAAAAAATCCGACTCAACTTATCAGTCTAGAGAAGATTTGGAAAAACAATATGCTGAGAAGGGTAATATAGCTTTGGGTGAGATGAGAGATTTAGTCCCTGAAGTGGAAAAGGTCTCTCAACATAAATCTTCTCTGTTCATAGTAAGGGATGTTGAAAATAGGACCTTTAACATTGCAGTTGTAGATGAAGACAAAGTCTTTGAAATAAAGATAAAATATGATAACATAAGTGCTCCAAACAAGGTCAAATTCCATAAGCATACCAGTGATATGTTGTATTATGATTACTTGAGTTTAAGATTAAAGAATTCAAAAATATCATCCTATGCAATAAAGTTGGAAGGAAAAATGAGGCAAGAAAATGCATCTAACAGATCTTGGCAGACTCAAGTTAAGAGGTTGGAGTCTGAAGGTCCCCAAGGGTTGAAATATTGGATGAGAAGGACAAATTAATTCAAAGTTTGAAGAAGAAATTGAAAATGCCTGCTACAAAACATCCATAAACAACATAGTTGGTGGTTTTGGAATAGGAAAATGAGACTCTTCATCAAGTGACACTAGGATACAAGGCTAGGGTGTTGCAGCTGGAACAAGAAAGGGTGAAATGGTCACATGAGCAGACATACTTGCTAAACAAGGCTGTGGTTTCAATCCCTACTATAGAAATTGGATCTAATACTGAAGGACTTGTCCAGACTATGTCACAAGTTAGCTTGAGAGAAGGAGAAATCAAAGGGCTGAAAGGAAGCATAGAGAAATTGAAGCAGGAATTGCAGGAAAGGGATGAAAGGATAACTCAATTTCAAAAGGAGAATGAAGTCTTTCAAGAAAGAATAAATAAAGTGAAGATAAGGTTAAGAGGCAAAGGTTTGTTGCAGGGGCCCAAGCATAGCATCTGGGACTCTATAGTTACTGAAGCTGCCAAGTTCAGATCATATTTGAATTTCATTAATGATAAATACATCATAGCCATTATAGCCAGAAATAGGTGCACTGTTGTGAATGAAACTTTAGAAAAGAAACCATCAGAATGGGCCTAGAACTCCATAAATCTACTCAAATCCGTTCCTACTGCAAACCTTCAGACCATTGGAGTTAAATACAAAACTACATTGATTATCTGGGCTAGGAGGGTTATTGCTAAACATAACTTGTTGAAATTAGTTCCAACTAAAGAAACACAGATGGAGTAGAGTGTATAGGATTTCAAAGATTTGTTTGAAGAATTGTTTACCAAAGGTCTTCAATCATTTTGGGATGGCAAAGGAAAGTTGTATGATCAGGACGAATACAATGCTCGTTTGAATAAGTGTAGAATGGATCATTCTGAGTTTTAAACACTGGAGGGAAATCTGAAAGGAGCCACTTTAGTTGAGCATATGCTTACAAACTTTGAAATTTTGAATCAGTTCAAAACAATCAAGCTTGGATTGCCAGTCATGTCATATGCTTCTTGCATTGAATCAAAGATTTTGATAAAGGAAATGAAATATTATGATATTCCTTCTGACTTGCAATGGAAGGAAATAATCAGGTTGGGTAAGACAAAATGAAGTTTTTCAGGGCCCAGTAAATGATGTCCAGATGTCACTAAATATGGAAGATCATGTGGAGGACCAAAGCAGAACAAGTGGCAAAGAAAAAAGCAAACTGCCAAAGGAGCCAAAATCCATATTTTGAAACGTTTTCTTGCTAATCATTGTAATCGGTTTCAAAACTGAAACGTTTCTTTATAATCATTGTAATCGGTTTCAAAAATGAAACGTTTATTTATAATCATTGTAATCAGTTTCAAAACCAAAAAGTTTCTTTATAATCATTGTAATCAGTTTCAAACCGAAGGAACTCAAATTGTATAAATATTAGGACTTCCAAATGTATTAGTTGTTGGCAGAAGTGTAAGGGAATGATTTTAGCTATTTGGAACTTGAATGTAATTTTCTGAGGCTGAATAGAATGCACATGCAGATGTCCTGAATTTTCCATGAAAAGATTCTAATGGTGGTGGTATGAGATTTGTCTTCTTTCTTCGTATGTATTTCCTATATTCTTAATTTCATTTTCATTGTCTTCTATTTAAATTGGATAGTTAAAGGGCCATAATTCATCTTGTGATGCCTCAACTTAAGAAATTTAAAATGTGTTAATTTCTTCCTAACTAATTCAAAATTCATTTTATTGAATGCTCTGATGCAGTTATATGTTTTTCGTTTCTTCTTACACTTTGAAAATTACAATTTATAACTCAGATTCATTGCCTCATTTAGAATTTATCCTATGGAGAGTTATACCTACCAGTCGATGCTTCCATTTTTTTTTCCAGAAGTTTGACTCCATATCCCTAAGTGTCCCTCTCCTTCCTTGCCAACAAATTATAAAACCCTCTTTCAAAGCAACAAAACCTAGCCACCGATTTGTTAAAGAGACCTTATCTTTTAGAGACCAAGTGACAAGAGAGATCCCTCTTAGAGCTGAGTAGGCTAGTACCCAACTCTAAAGTGGTTTTTATGTTACCACTGTCATTTGTTTTATCATCTGAACAAATTTACAGAGTGAGAACAGGTTGGTTTCCCCCAACATGACTCACAATGGCTAGTTGCATATCTCCAGTATGACTTGCAGTGATTGGACTCTTTAACCCTACATGACTTTCATTGACTGGTTTCATGT
>JASDQU011443648.1:12919-23315 GCA_032191745.1 Picea mariana | reverse complement strand
ATCTTGTTTGGGAGGTCGAGGGACATTAAAAATGGTATCAAAGCCAAGGTTTCAACACTGAGCCTGAATTGGTTTGGATAAGTTGAAATTGGAACTGGGGTTCAAACAAAGATATTGCCAAAACAGAAAAAATATGAGATAAGAGCATCCCTAGGTGCCAAGAGAATACCTTGTTCGTGTTATGAAGCTAAGGAGGTATAACGTTTTAAGGAATGACAATAGAGAAAGAATCCACAACAGTTATTTTGTTGGGACACAAGGGTTGAATTTTGGGTGTACGATCTGTGCAGAGGAAGGGCCAACTTTTTCAAGCTGTGAGATATGGAAAAAGGTGCATGAGATTTAACCTCCAAGTCCTTTGGACTTTGTGACTTTAGAAATTTTTATGTGTTATATAGAAAAAGGGTTCGAAGCCAAAAGTTCTGAAGTCCTGTAGTGGATATACACCATAGATTCAGGGAGAAGTGCTTGATCGTCGGTTTTGGCCGAAGACATATCAGAACCATTAGATCAAGCCAAGAGCACAAGGTAAGGTGCAGTGGTTAAAAGCAGATCTTAGTTGATAGATCTGCGTGTGAATGATTGTGAGCTATTTATCTCACAACAGTTCGTAAATTTGACATTTGGCAGTAATAAGGTGTGATAGAGTGAAAACTCCTGAAATCCCGAAGTCCATAACTAATCTAGACCGTTCATCAAAAGAGACACGTGTTAGGATATTGTCTTGTTCGGGAATTTGAAATTCAGGAGAAACAAAGTGTGCTAAGGAGAAAACTCTCGAAATCCCCATGTCTGGAGTTAATCCGAACTTTTCAACAAAAGAGACACGTGTCGACAGATTGGCTTGCTCGGGAATTCGAAATTTGAGAAAAACAAAGTGCGCTAAGAAAAAAGATCTCAAAGTCTCGAAGTCTAGAGTTCATCCGAGCCGTTCATTAAAGGAGACGTGTGTGAGAAGATCATCTTATTTGGATTTCGGTGTTCGGGAAAATTGGAGTGTACTAGTGTGGAATCTCCTGAACCTCGAAGTCCCAAAGCTAAAGAGCCAAAGTAGCATGGCATGACAACATCACTTATGGTGATGTGTACCTTTCCTAGACATGCCATGTGCCACCACCTTAATTGTTCACAGTTGTACTATGTGGACCTTGGAAGGTAAAGAAGTTCGGGAGTTCGGAGTTCAGGAGATTTGAGGAATGCAAGTGTAAAATCTTCTAAAGCTCTGAAGCCTGAAGTCTTGAAGTGACATAGCTTGTTGACATCGCTTGAAATAACATGGACACATGGGATGGGTGCCACGTGTCAGTGAGTCAACAACCTATAGAAGAATGTTTATGACAATTGGAACATGACACGTGTCACCTGTCTGATTGGGACACGTGTCTACTTCTAGTATTTTTCCACTTGGCACTCCCCTCGAAGATGGTTAGTGGGGCCCTGATGTTACACAAAGAAGTTAAATTTAGTGAAGAATGTAATGAAGTTGAACCCACATTAACTCGATAGCAAGGGACGCATGGCCCCAAATATTGCAGTGTGGAGACTTGGCACTTTAGAGGATTTGTGTTCAAGTGTGAAGAATCCCAAAGGCCCAAAGGCCGAAGTCTACCTCGACCGTTGATCATGGAGGACACGCGACAACAAATTCCGCAGTCCAGAGACTGGGCACTCTAGAGGAATTGTGTTACATTTTGCATAGAGTCGAGAACTCTTGAAGGCTAGAGTACATATTGAACATTGATCGCAAAGGATGTGTAGCATCAGATCCCAAGGTCTGAATATTTGGTACTCTAGAGGAAATTGTGTTGCAGTTGCTTCAGTCAGGAACTCTCAGAGGCCGGAGTTAATCTCGACCGTCGACCAGTAGAGGGTACGTGGAGGCAGATGCGGTAGTCAAGAGAGTTGACACACCAGAAGAATTGAGAGTATGGACAGTTTAGAACACCTGAAGCCAAAGTCCCGAAATTGATAGTGATCATTGGTTATGAAAAGGGCAAGGACTGTTGATGTGTTGTTTGTGAATTTGTCGGTTCAACACTGCGACGAATCTATGCAGCAGTACTTTGAAAACTCTCAAAGCCTAAGTTCTGTAGAAAATCTCTGTCATTGGATGACGGAAAGTTGTGGACCATTGATCCTTCATCCTTCGTGAGTTCGCAATTGGTGCTTCGGAGAATTGGTAGTTGGAGTTGCATGAATATTTAGAGCTCTGAAGTTCTGAATCCGGAGGCCCAAAGTTTTGAATAAGAACCTATCAGCCTAGCAGTTGGCCACATTCTGTGGCCACATAAATTGGGGGCTAAGAAAAAGGGGCTAATAACCGAAAGTGAATTGGAGAACAAAATAGGGCTCGAAGATAGAGCCATGGGGACTCTTGATTGACCAAGACCTATAGAAGGTAAGGTGCAATGGTTAAAAGAAGATCTTAGTCAGCAGATCTGTGCGTGAATGATTGTGATCTATATATCTCACAACAGTTTGTAAATTTTACATTTGGGAGTAATAAGGTGTGATAGAGTGAAAACTCTTGAAATATCGAAGTTCGGAACTAATCTGGATCGTTCATCAAAAGAGACACGTGTCAGCATATTTTCTTGTTCGAGAATTTCACATTCAGGAGAAACAAAGTGTGCTAAGGAGAAAACTCCCGAAATCCCTAAGTATGGAGTTAATCTGGAACGTTCATCAAAAGAGACACGTGTCGACAGATTGGATTGTTTAGGAATTCGAAATTCAAGAAAGACAAAGTGCGCTAAGGAAAAAGATTTCAAAGTCCCGAAGTCCATATTTCATCCAGGTCGTTCATTAAAGGAGATGTGTATGAGAAGATCAACTTATTTGGAGTTCAGTGTTTGGGAAAATTGGAGTTTGCTAGTGTAAAATCTCCCAAAGCCTAAAGTCCCAAAGCCAAAGAGCCGAAGTAGTGTGGCATGACAACGTCACCTATGGTGATGTGGACCTCTCCTTGACATGCCACATGCCACCACCTTAATTGTTGACAATTGTATTATGTGAACCTTGGAAGGTAAATAAGTTTGGGAGTTCGGAGTTCAGGAGATTTGAGGAATGCAAGTGTAAAATCTTCCAAAGCTCTAAAGCTCGAAGTCCCGAAGTGACATAGCTTGCTGACGTCACTTGAAATAACATGGACACATGGGATGGGTGCCATGTGTCAGTGAGTTAAGAACCTGTCAAAGAATGTTTATGCCAATTGGAACATGACACGTGTCACTCACCTGATTGGGACACATGTCTTCTTCTAGTATTCCACCACTTGGCACTCCCCTCGACCATGGTTAGTGGGGCATTGATGTTACACAAAGAAGTTAAAGTTAGTGAAGAATGTAATGAAGTCAAACCCACATGAACTTGATAGCAAGGGACACATGGCACTAGATCCTACAGTCTGGAGACTTGGCACTACAGAGAAATTGTGTTCAAGTGTGAAGAATCCCAAAGGTCCAAAGGCCAAAGTCCACCTTGATCGTTGATCATGGAGGACACGCGACAACAGATTCCGTTGTCCAAGGATTGGGCACTCCAGAAGAATTATGTTACATTTTTCATATAGTCGAGAACTCCTGAAGGCTAGAATACATCTCAAACATTGATCACAAAGGATGTGTGGTGTCAGATCCCAAGGCCTGAATATTTGGTACTCCGGAGGAAATTGTGTTGTAGTTGCTTCAGTTAGGAACTCCCGAAGGCTGTAGTTAATCTCAACCATCGACCAATAGAGGTTACGTGGAGGCATATGCGGTAGTCGGGAAAGTTGACACACCAGAATAATTGAGAGTATGGACAGTTCAAAACACAATAAGCCAAAGTCCCAGAATTGATAGTGATCATTGGTTATCAAAAGGGCAAGGACTGTTGATGTGTTGTTTGTGAATTCGTTGGACTGACACTTCAACGAATCTATGCAGCAATACTTTGAAAACTCTCAAAGCCGAAGTTTTGTAGAAAATCTTTGTCGTTGGATGCCGGGAAGTTGTGGACCATTGATCCACCATCCTTCATGAGTTCGCAAGTGATGCTCTGGGGAACTGGTAGTTGGAGTTGCATGAATATTTAGAGCTCTAAAGTTCTGAAGCCGGAGGCCCAAATTTCTGAATAAGCACCTATCAGCCTAGCAGTTGGCCACATTTTGTGGTCACATAAATTGTGGGCTGAGAAAAAGGGGCTAATAACCGAAAGTGAATTGGAGAACAGAACATGGCTCGAATATAGAGCCATGGGGATTCTTGATTGACCAAGACCCACAGAAAATGGAGTCTAATATTTTTTTTTTGTTGAATCAGATTGGTTTATCTTATTCTAGAAAATTATTAAAGACTAATAGCCTAACAAAATTCGGTTGACTGCACATTTTTCAGAGTTAGAAATTGTCAGAACCGAACATAATTGTCACATAGTGCAGAGAAATGGAGGAGGCACGAGACAATTACAGTCAGGAGAATGAATTTAGACGAATGGTTGTCCATTTGGGAGTTGAAGTAACGAACTCCAATGGGCATGGAAAAGAAATAGAGAAAGACATGGGCATGATGAAAATAATTAAGAGAGACAGGCTTAAGAGAGCTAAGGAGAAACATGAATACTTCAATATGAATTTAATGCGGAGCCTGGAAAGAATTGAAAATAATTTGGATAAGGAAAGTGGATCCAACAAATCAGGGAGCCACAGGTCCCCTGATGAGGAAATAATAGAAAGAAGTGGTAAAAGACATCACCGACACTCCCAAAGGAATTCCAAAAGGAGGCCACACAACAGTTCAAGTCCATCTCCAACTATAAAGAATAGGAGATATGAACTGGATGAAATGAAGGGTGAAATGAATAACATCAAACCTCCTACTTTTGACAGAGAGCACCAGAAAGATGAAGATGTTGAGACATGGCTACTTGGCATGAGGAAATGTTTCCAATTGCATAATTATTCCTCTCATGAAAAAGGAAGAAACACAATATATCAAATGAAAGGAAAATCATCCATGTGGTGGGATCATCTTGTGCAAGTGAAACACATTAGAGAGAACAATGTTACATGGAAGAAATTCAAGAGGCATTTTGAAAAGAAGTACTTAACCAAGAGATACTATGAAAAAAAGATGAAAGAGTTTTGTGAACTTAAATTGGGCAGCATGACTATAGATGAATATGAAAAGAGATTTCTAGATTTTTTGAAGTATGTCTCTTTCATTAAGGATGAGACAGTCAAAATCTAGAGATATCTGAGTGGGATGCCATCTTTCATTAGTGACAAAATCCATTATGATGATCCTAAAACTATGGAAGAAACCATAAGGAGGGAAAGTGTTTATATGATCAACATAAGGGAAAGCCTACTTAGCAAATAGCTTGGGAATACAAGAGGAATTTTAAGAGGGAGCAGAGAGAGAAGGGGAACAAGCCATCATTTTTCATAAATAGTCCTCAAGGACAACTAGTTTTGAGAGAGCCCAAGATTGCTGAAGTAGGTGGGAAAAGGCCAAGGAAGACACCTATGCAATGCTGGGGTTGTAAAGGAGATCATAATTATAGATATTTTCCTCACAAAAGTGAGAAAGTGAGAGTTGTTCACAATGTTTAGCAAGTAGAAACAGTGAAGGACATGGGAAAAAGAGTACAAAGGATCTATGCAGCCTTGAAAAACAAGCAAGATGAGTTTCAATCACACGTGATTGAATTCGAAGGTGTGATCAATAACCATGCCTTTACTATTTTAATTGATTTAGGGGCTAGTGATAGCTATATAGATCCTAAGTTAGTGGAAAGATTTCAATTTCCAAGAAGCAAGCATGGAAAGAGAAAGGTTGTTGAGTTGGTTAAATCATGTCCAGTGGACATGAATGGACTGAGTACCAAGGCAAATTTGAACATCTTTCCTTTGGGATTATATGACTGCCTAATTGGTATGGATTGGTTGGACCAACACCATGCCATATTAGACTATCATAACAAGGCATTGACTTGCCTCGATGAGGAAGGAAATCGAAGAGGATTCCAAGGAATTCCCAAGGAAGTTATTGTCTGAGAAATCTCAACAATGAAGATGAAGAAGTGTTATAGGAAGGGATTCCAAATATATGCATCCCATATGGAAGAAACACCTAAGGATAAGATGCAAAAACTAGAGGATCATTCAATCCTGAAATATTTTGATGATATGTTCAAGGAGATACCGGGGCTATCCCCAAAGAGAGATACTTATTTCTCTATAAATTTGATGCCTGGGGCAGCTCCAATGTCAAAGACTCCCTACCAAATGAGCACACCAGAACTAAAAGAACTACAAATGAAGCTTTTAGATCTTTTAAAGAAGGGGTACATATGACCAAGTGTGTCACCTTGGGGTTCCCTAGTGTTATTTTTTAAGGATAAATATGGGACCTTCAGATTGTGCATTGACTTCAAGAAGTTAGATAAAGTAACTATAAATAACAAGTATCCTCTACCAAGGATTTATGATCTCTTCAATCAGTTGAAGGATGCAAGGATATTTTCAAAGATAGATCTCAGGTCAGGATACCATCAAGTAAGGATTAAATATGAATACATCAGCAAGACCACCTTCAGAACAAGGTATGGTCATTATGAGTTCACAGTGGTGCCATTTGGGTTATCAAATGCACCATCTATTTTCATGTGCTTAATGAATGGTGTTTTCCAAGAATATTTAGACAAGTTTGTCATTGTATTTTTCGATGACATACTTGTATATTGCAAGACAGAAGCAGAGCACAATCAACACTTGAGGATGGTGTTACAAGTGCTAAGAGAGCACCAACTATTTTCCAAATTCAGGAAGTGCTCATTTTACCAAAATCGAATTCACTATTTGGGGCATATAATATCTAAAGAGGGAATAGCAGTAGACCCCAAAAATATTGAAGCCATTAAAGGGTTTACAACACCTAAGAATGTAACAGAATTCATATCCTTCATGGGTCTAGCTAGCTACTACAAGAGATTCATTGCAGGATTTTCGAGGATTTCTCAACCAATCACTTCCTTGAAAAGAAAACGGGCAAAATTTGAATGGACAGAAGAATGTGAAAAGAGCTTCTAACAATTAAAGTAGTTGTTAACTAGTGCTCCAATTCTAAGGATTGCAGATCCGAATGAAGAGTTCGTGGTTTGCGCAGATGCATGCAAAGAAGGATTGGGTGGATTCCTCAGTCAGAATGGGTTTGTGATATGTTTTGAATCCAGGAAATTGAAAGAGCATGAAAGACTCTACGCTACTCATGATTTGGAGTTGGCATCCATAGTACATGCTTTAAATAAATGGAGACACTACATCATGGAAAAGAGGTTTAAGCTGAGGACAGACCATAATGGTCTGAAATATTTGTTTGATAAGCCTACTTTAAATTCTAGGAAGAGAAAATGGTTGGAATTCCTCTGTGAATATGACTTTGCTATCAAGCACATCAAAGGAAAGGAGAACAAAGTGGCTGATACACTCAGCAAGAGAGTGCATGAACTACATGATACAACCATCAACATGTATCAAACCCATCTTAATGAAAAAAAATTTGAATCTTCAAAAGAATATTTGCAGTACATGGAAATGGTAACGAAGTTACAACAATGTAAGATGCTACAAAAAATACAAGATTATAGATTGAAATTTTATGGAATACGCATGTACAAGAAAATAATTATGTACCCAGTTCTCACGAATTGAGGAGTATGATCTTGAAAGAGATGCATAATGTGCCTTACTTTGGGCACCCTAGATATCATAAAACAATGGATGTAGTCAAGAGCCATTACTATTGGCCAGGCATGAAGAAAGAAATTGCAGAGTACATCGCCAGATGTATGGAGTGTCAAAGGGTCAAAGCTAAGCATAGACACCTAGCTGGGTTGCTATAGCCATTACCCATCCCTGAGTGGAAGTGGGAAGTGGTGTCAATGGATTTCTTCATTGAATTACCTAGAACAAACAAACAACATGATTCCATCATGGTGGTGGTGGATAAGCTTATGAAAGCTACCCATTTTATTCTATTGAAGACTACTCACAAGGAAACTAATGTTGATGATATTTATATGAGGGAAGTAGCATGACTTCACGGTATTCCCAAGACAATTGTGTCTGAAAGAGACCTAAAATTTACCTCAAGTTTTTGGAGTGGATTATTCAAGGGGTTTGGAATGAACTTGAAATTTAGCACAACCTATCATCCTAAGTCTGATGGACAAACGGAAAGAGTAAATCAAGTGATAGAAGATATGTTAAGAATGTATGTGATGGAAAAAACATCCAGGTGGGAAGACTACCTATATATGGTAGATTTTTCTTACAACAATGTGTACCAAGAATCATTGAAGATGAGCTCATTTGAGTAACTTTATGGATGAAAGTGCAACACACCAATAAGCTGGGACAACCCAGATGATAGAGAAATAATTGGGCCAGAGTTGCTCATGGAAATGGAAGACAAATTGTTAAAGATAAAGAAGAATTTGAAGGCTGCCCAAGACAAGAAGAAAATCTATTCTGACAAAGGAAGAACCCACAAGGAATTCAAAGTGGGTGATCATGTTTTTTTGAAGGTGAAAGCCAATAGAAGTTCCCTAAAGCCGGGAAACTATTCCAAGTTGGCAGACAGATATTTTGGACCATTTGAAATTCTAGAAAGGATTGGATCAGTAGCTTATATGCTTGCATTTTCTGCATGCATGACTATTCATAATGTATTTCACGTTTCATTGCTCAAGAAATATATACTTTATGCTAATCATGTGATTGATTGGAATGTGATTGAGGTGGAGCAAGAAGGTGCTTTACAAGTGCATCTGGTGTGCATATTGGAGAAAAAGAGAATGAAGATCCGGAATCGAGCCATAGGGATTGTAAAGGTCTAGTGGACCTAGTACGGTCCTGAGGATGTAACATGGGAGCATGAAGATGCTATGCGAGCAAAATACCCACATATTTCTGAAGATTTTGGAAATCTTGTTGATGTTGTGTAAATAAGTTGCACTGAGTACAGTGCAAAAAAAAGGGGAGGGGATTGTAATACCACAACAACGAGCCCAGTTGTAATTATGAATTGTAAATATCTTCTATAGGATGGTGAGCTAAGTGTTATAAGCTAGGGGCTTATGTACTTTTAGGCCGAAGAGCCTAGATGATAAAGGCTTGGAGCTTGTTTTGTTGTACATGTAAATATTTATATGTTTAATATAAACAAAATCACTACGTATAGATCAACCACAAAGAAAGAGTATGGGGGGGATGAACTCCACTAGGTTGGGTAAGAGAGGGGGCTGAGAGGCTGGAAAGAGGGGCTAATCTTAAGAGCTTAAGTCTAATAGAATAATATATTATTATTCTAAATGTTGTGAGTGGGATATGAATATATCCTAAGTTCCTTTGGGGAAAAGGTACGACTTCGAAATGGAGAGGAACACACTTCATGAGTGCCATGTGTCAGCTTAGGCACATGAAAATATAAGTGGGAATTCTTACTGTTTTGGGAATGTTTTTCCATTTTTGCACCATTGCACCTAGAAAGCACACAGTAACCCTGGAATGCCATTGTTGAATTCCTCAACCACCTCGAACCTCTACAACAAGAACAAATTAATACCCTTCGTGCACATGTACCCTACGGGTTGCCTTCATATCATTCCTTCATTACTGTCCCCCACGTCCAGTTTCTATTATTTCCATCACCATGCCCAGATGTTGAGGAGTGGGAGTGAAGAAGCAGGTTGTCAGGCTAGTGGATAGAAGAGTCAAGTTGTCAGGCTTGTGAGAAACTTTCTCTAGGTGAGAGAGTGTGTTGAGGAAGTGAGTTCTCCTGGAGGGAGTCCAGTAGTAGCTACAAAGCTCTGATAATTCATGTTCGTCCTATTGTTGAAGCCTCGGAAGGGAGGTGGAACAGTCGATGGATTGTGTGAGAGTGAAGGTGCATACTCCTGGGGTGAGATAGGCATGTGGGGAATGAGAGTCTATGAGCGGTGGGCTTAAGTGGATCCTGGGAGGAAATCCTTCATGTTGAACTTCACAACTATCTAGTTGAACTTGCTTATCATATGGATCCATTTCCTGGTGGAGTTTATTCCCAGCTCGAGGGTGACCCCTACTTAGAGTGATGAGAAGTGCGGTCTAAGGCTTGGAGGTTTGTTGAAGGTCTGCACACATTTGGTGGTCTTCTCAATCAAAATATAAGTACCAATTCTCTATCCATTCTATGTTGTGTATCTAGTATACAAGTTATATTTTTATTAGAATTACCTATATATATTGCATGTATGTGGTAATGTTGCTCCGACATGAATAGGTGTAAGAGCATAGTGTTTATGTCTGTTTAAATTTTATTATATATAGGTAATTCTAATAAACACTATGCTCTTACACCTATTCATGCAGGAG
>JASDQU011443648.1:0-12655 GCA_032191745.1 Picea mariana | reverse complement strand
TCTAATAAAAGTATAACCTGTATACTAGATACACAAATATAAGAATATTTGAATATTATAACAGGGAAGTTTCCAAGTGGTGATGTCGGCCTGGCTGGCTGGGTATGTCACATGGGTATCAGTATTGGAGACAGTGTATGTTTGAGGTAGTGTGTTTTTGGCCTATTGGTGGTTAGGGGATGTTACAGAATATCTTCCCATCATGAGGTTTTGGTGGCCTATATTAAAGCCAAAGAATAAGGTCAATCTTAAATTTTGGCAAATAATATATAATTTTATAAGGTTTTAGGAAAATCACAAAACTAAAGAAATCAAAGGGTTGTAACTTTCCAAGGGAATGCAAGAAGTCCCAAGAAACAATTACATTCTATAGACTATATATATATGTAGAGGAGCACCTTGTATCAAGTGCTCCAATTTTTTTGTAATTTTGAGAACTATTTCAAGAAATTTAATAAGAAGAATCCCTTAGGGCCATTTTTGAAGAATAAAAATGGTGTATCAGTCTTGGAGATAGTTTATGTATGAGGTAGTGTGTTTTAATCATGTTTGGGAGGCCGGGGGACATTAAAAAATGGTATCAAAGCCAAGGTTTCAACACTGAGCCTGAATTGTGTCGGATAAGTTGAAATTGTAACTAGGGTTCAAACAAAGATATTGTCAAAACAAACAAAATATGAGTTAAGAGCGTCCCTAGGTGCCAAGATAATACCTTGGTTGTTTTATGAATCTCAGGAGGTATAACATTTTAAAGAATGACAACAGAGAAAGAAGCCACAACAACTGTTGTGTTGGGATGCATGGTTTGAATTTGGGGCATAAGATCTATGCAGGGGAAGGGACAACTTTTTCAAGCCGTGAAATATGGAAAAAGGTGCATGAGAGTTAACCTCCAAGTCCTTTGGACTTCGTGACTTTGGCAAAGTTTATGTGTTATAGAGAAAAAGGGGTCGAAGCCAAAAGTTCTGAAGTCCCGTAGTGGATCTACACTGTAGATTCGGGGAGAAGTGCTTGATCGTTGGCTTTGGCCGAAGACATATCAGAACCGTTAGATAAAGCCAAGAGCATAAGGTAAGGTGTAGTGGTTAAAACAAGATCTTAGTCGACACATCTGCGTGTGAATGATTGTGAGCTATATATCTCACAACAATTTGTAAACTTCACATTCGGGAATAATAAGGTGTGATAGAGTGAAAACTCCTTAAATCCCGAAGTCCAAAACTAATCTATACCATTCATCAAAAGAGACACGTGTCGGCATATTGTCTTGTTCGGAAATTTGACATTCAGGAGAAACAAAGTGTGCTAAGGAGAAAACTCCCGAAATCCATAAGTCTGGAGTTAATCCGCACTATTCATGAAAAGAGACATGTGTCGACAGATTGACTTGTTCGGGAATTAGAAATTCAAGAAAAACAAAGTATTCTAAGGAAAAAGATCCCAAAGTCCCAAAGTATGGAGTTCATCTGGACTGTTCATTAAAGGAGATGTGTGTGAGAAGATCAACTTATTTAAAGTTCAACGTTCAGAAAAATTTGAGTGTGCTAGTGTGGAATCTCCCAAAGCCTGAAGTCCCGAAAACAAAGAGCTGAAGTAGCGTGGCATGGCGACGTCACCTATGGTGATGTGGACCTTTCCTAGACATGCCACATGCCACCTCCTTAATTGTTTACAGTTGTACTATGTGGACCTTGGAAGGTAAATAAGTTTGGGAGTTCGGAGTTCGGGAGATTTGAGGAATGCAAATGTAAAATCTTCTGAAGCTATGAAGCCCAAAGTCCCGAAGTGACGCAGCTTGCTGACATCCCTTGAAATGA
Source organism: Picea mariana (assembly GCA_032191745.1). Taxonomy (NCBI): domain Eukaryota; kingdom Viridiplantae; phylum Streptophyta; class Pinopsida; order Pinales; family Pinaceae; genus Picea; species Picea mariana. The sequence goes on along the minus strand of JASDQU011443648.1, from coordinate 10,838 downwards.
CACAGACACATGGGATGGGTGCCACGTGTCAGTGAGTTAAGAGCATGTTGAAGACTATTTATGCCAATTGGAACATGACATGTGTCACCCACCTGATTGGGACACATGTCTGCTTATAGTATTTTTCCACTTGGCACTCCCCTCGACCATGGTTAGTGGGGCCTTGATGTTACCAACAGAATTTAAAGTTAGTGAAGAATGTAATGAAGTTGAACCCACATTAACTTGATAGCAAGGGATGCATGGCGTCAGATCCTACAATCAGGAGACTTGGCACTCCGAAGGAATTGTGTTCAAGTGTTAAGAATCCCAAAGGCCTGAAGGCCGAAGTCTACCTCGACCTTTGATCACGGAGGACACGCGATAGTAGATTCTACAGTCCGGAGAATGGGCACTCCAGAGGAAATGTGTTACATTTTTTATAGAGTCGAGAACTCCTGAAGGCCGTAGTACATCTCGAACATTAATCGCAAAGGATGTGTGGTGTCAGATCCCAAGGTCTGAATATTTGGTACTCAGGAGGAAATTATGTTGCAGGTGCTTCAGTCAGGAACTCCTGAAGGCCAGAGTTAATATCGACTGTCGACTAGTAGAGGGTACGTGGAGGCATATGCAGTAGTCAGAAGAGTTGACACACCAGAATAATTGAGAGTATGGACAGGTCAGAAGACCCGAAGCCGAAGTCTCAGAATTTATAGTGATCATTGGTTATCAAAAGGGAAAGGACCGTTGATGTGTTGTTTGTGAATTCGTTGGTTTGACACTCCAACAGATCTATGCAACAGTACTTTGAAAACTCTCAAAGCCGAAGTTGTATAGAAAATATCTGTCGGTGGATGTTGGGAAGTTTTGGACCATTGATCCACCGTTCTTCTTGAGTTCGCAATTGTCACTCTGGGGAATTGGTAGTTGGAGTTGCATGAATATTTAGAGCTCTAAAGTTCTGAAGCCGAAGGCCCAAAGTTCTGAATAAGTGCCTATCAGCCTAGTGGTTGGCCACATTCTGTGGTCACATAACTTGGGGGCTAAGAAAAAGGGGCTAATAACCGAAATTGAATTGGAGAACAGAACAGGGCTTGAAGATAGAGCTGTGGGGATTCTTGATTGACCAAGACCCGCAGGAAATGGAGGCTAATATTGGTTTTTGTTGAATCAGATTGGTTTATGTTATTCTATAAAATTATTAAAGACTAATAGCTTGACAAAATTTGGTTGACTGCACATTTTGCAGACTTAGAAATTGTCAAAACCGAACATAATTGTCACATAGTGCAGATAAATGGAGGAGGCACAGGACAATTACAGTTAGGAGAATGAAGCTAGAGGAATAGATGTCCATTTGGGAGTTGAAGGAATGAAATCCAATGGGAATGGAAAAGAAATAAAGAAAGACATGGGCATGATGAAAATAATTAAGAGAGCTAGGCTTAAGAGAGCCAAGGAGAAACATGAATGCTTAAATATGAATTTAATGTGGAGCCTAGAAATAATTGAAAATAATTTGGGTAAGGAAAGTGGATCCAACAAATAAAGGAGCCACAGGTCCCTTGATGAGGAAAGAATAGAAATAAGTGGCAACATACATCACTGACACTCCCAAAGGAATTCCAAAAGGATTCCACACAACAATTCAAGTCTGTCTCCAACTATAAATCATAGGAGCTATGAGGTGGATGAATTGAAGGGTGAAATGAATAAGATCAAACCTCCTACTTTTGACGGAGAGCACCATAAATATGAAGATGTTGAGACATGGCTACTTGGCATGAGGAAATGTTTCCAATTGCATAATTATTCCTCTCATGAAGAAGGAAGAATCACAATCTGTCAGATGAAATGAAAATCATCCATGTGGTGGGATCAACTTGTGCAAGTGCAACACATCAGAGAGAACAACATTACATGGAAGGAATTAAAGAGGCATTTTGAAAAGAAGTACTTAACCAAGAGATACTATGACAAAAAGGAGAAAGAGTTTTGTGAACTTAAATTGGGCAGCATGACTATAGATGAATATGAAAGGAGATTTCTAGAGCTATTGAAGTATGTCTCTTTCATTAAGGATGAGACAGTCAAAATCTAGAGATATCTGAGTGGGTTTCCATCTTTTATCAGTGACAAAATCCATTATGATGATCCTAAAACTATGGAAGAAACCATAAGGATGGAAAGTGTTTATATGATCAACATAAGGGAAAGCCTACTTTCCAAATAGCTTGGGAAGACAAGAGGAATTTTAAGAGGGAGCAGAGACAGAAGGGGAACAAGCCATCAATTTTCATAATAGTCCTCAAGGAAAACAAGTTTTGAGAGAGCCCGGGATGGCTGAAGTAGGTGGGAAATGGACAAGGAAGACACCTATGCAATGTTGGGGTTGTAAAGGATATCATAATTATAGTTATTTCCCTCACAAAAGTGAGAAAGTGAGAGTTGTTCACAATGTTCAGCAAGTATAAACAGTGGAGGACATGTGCAAAAGAGTACAAAGGATCTATGCAGCCCTGGAAAACAAGCAAGATGAGTTTCAATCACACATGATTGAATTTGAAGGTATGATCAATAACCATGCCTTTACTATTTTAATTGATTTAGGGGCTATTCATAGCTATATAGATCCTAAGTTAGTGGAAATATTTCAATTTCCAAGAAGAAATCATGGGAAATAATGGCTAGTGCAACTGGATACAGGAGCCAAGAGAAAGGTTGTTGAGTTGGTTAAATCATGTCCAGTGGGCATGAATGGACTGAGTACCAAGGCATATTTGAACATCTTTCCTTCGGGATCATATGACTGCCTAATTTGTATGGATTGGTTGGACCAACACCATGCCATATTAGACTATCATAACAAGGCATTCACTTTCCTAGATGAGGAAGGAAATCAAAGAGGAGTCCAAGGAATTCCCAGGGAAGTTATTGTTCGATAAATCTCAACAATGAAGCTGAAGAAGTGTTATAGGAAGGGCTTACAAATATATGCATCCTATATGGAAGAAGCACCTAAGGATAAGGTGAAAAAATTGGAGGATCATTCAATCCTGAAATATTTTGACGATGTGCTCAAGGAGATACCGGGGCTATCCCCAAAGAGAGATACTTATTTCTCTATAAATTTGATGCCTGGGGCAGCTCCAATGCCAAGACACCCTACCGAATGAGTAGACCAGAACTAAAAGAAATGCAAATGCAGCTTGAAGATCTTTTAAAGAAGGGGTGCATACGACCAAGTTTGTCACCTTGGGGTTCCCCAGTGTTATTTTTGAAGAATAAATATGGGACCTTCAGATTGTGCATTGACTTCAAGAAGTTAAATAAAGTAACTATAAAGAACAAGTATCCTCTACCAAGGATTTATGATCTCTTCGATCAGTTGAAGGATGCAAGGATATTTTCATCTCAGGTCAGGATACCATCAGGTAAGGATTAAATATGAATGCATCAACAAGACCACCTTTAGGACAAGCTATGATCATTATGAGTTCACAGTGGTGCCATTTGGGTTATCAAATGCACCATCTATTTTCATGTGCTTAATGAATGGTGTTTTCCGAGAATATTTAGACAAGTTTGTCATTGTGTTTTTCGATGACATACTTGTATATTGCAAGACAGAAGCAAAGCACGATCAACACTTGAGGATGGTGTTACAAGTTCTACGAGAGCACCAACTATTTTCCAAATTGAGGAAGTGCTCATTTTACCAAAATAGAATTCACTATTTGGGGCATATAATATCCAAAGAGGGAATAGCAGTAGACCCCGAAAATATTGAAGCCATTAAAGGGTGGACAACACCTAAGAATGTGACAGAATTCAGATCCTTCATGGGTCTAGCTAGCTACTATAGGAGATTCATTGTAGGATTTTCGAGGATTGCTTAACGAATCACTTCCTTGAAAAGAAAAGGGGTAAAATTTGAATGGATAGAAGAATGTGAAAAGAGATTCTATCAATTAAAGCAGTTGCTAACCAATGCTCTAATTCTGAGGATTTCAGATCCGAATGAAGAGTTTGTGGTTTTCACAGATGCATGCAAAGAAGGATTGGGTGGATTCCTCAGACAGAATGGGTTTGTGATATGTTTTGAATCTAGGAAATTTAAAGAGCATGAAAGACTCTACGCCACTCATGATTTGGAGTTGGCATCCATAGTACATGCTTTAAAGAAATGGAGACACTACATCATGGAAAAGAGGTTTAAGCTGAGGACAAACCATAATGGTTTGAAATATTTGTTTGATCAGCCTACTTTAAATTCCAGGCAGAGAAAATGGTTGGAATTCCTCTGTGAATATGACTTCGCTATCAAGCACATCAAAGGAAAGGTGAACAAAGTGGTTGATGCACTCAGCAAGAGAGTGCATGAACTACATGCTACAACCATCAACATGTATCAAACCCATATTAAAGACAGAATTTTGGAATCTACAAAAGCATATTTGTAGTACATGGAAATGGTAACAAAGTTACAACAACATAAGATTCTACATAAAACATAATATTATAGATTGAAATTTGATGGAATATGCCTGTACAGGAAAATAATTATGTACCCAGTTCTCATGAATTGAGGAGTATGATCTTGAAAGAGATGCATAATGTGCCTTACGTTGGCCACCCTGGATATCATCAAACAATGGAAACAGTCAAGAGCCATTACTATTGGTCAGGCATGAAGAAAGAAATTTTAGAGTACATTGCCAGATGTATGGAGTGTCAAAGGGTCAAAGATAAGCATAGACACCTAGCTGGGTTGCTACAACCATTACCCATCCCTGAGTGGAAGTGGGAAGTGGTGACAATGGATTTCTTCATTGGATTACCTAGAACAAACAAACAACATGATTCCATCACGGTGGTGGTGGATAAGCTTACGAAATCTACCCATTTTATTCCATTGAAGACTACTCACAAGGAAACTAATGTTGATGATATTTATATGAAGGAACTAGCATGATTTCAAGATATTCCCAAGACAATTGTGTCTGAAAGAGACCCAAAATTTACCTTGAGGTTTTGGAGAGGATTATTCAAGGTGTTCGGAACGAACTTGAACTTCAGCACAACCTATCATCCTAAGTCTGATGGACAAACAAAAAGAGTAAATCAAGTCATCGAAGATATGTTAAAAATGTATGTGATGGAAAAATCATCCAGATGGGAAGGCTACCTACATATGGTAGAGTTTTCTTACAACAATGGTTACCAAGAATCACTGAAAATGAGCCCATTTGAGTCACTTTATGGAAGAAAGTGCAACACACCAATAAGTTGGGACAACCCAACTGATAGAGAAATAATTGGGCTAGAGTTCCTCATGGAAATGGAAGAGAAATTGTTAAAGATAAAGAAGAATTTTAAGGCTTCCCAAGACAAGAAGAAAATCTATTTTGACAAAGGAAGAACCCACAGGGAATTTAAAGTGGGTGATCATGTTTTTTTGAAGGTGAAATCCAACAGAGGTTCCCTAAAGCTAGTAAGCTATTCCAAGTTGGCAGCCAGATATTTTGGATCGTTTGAAATTCTAGAAAGGATTGGATCAGTAGCTTATTTGCTGCATGCATGACTATTCATAATGTATTTCATGTTTCATTGCTCAAGAAATATATACTTGATGCTAATCATGTGATTGATTGGAATGTGATTGAGGTGGAGCAAGAAGGTGCTTTACCGGTGCATTGGGTGCACATACTGGAGCAGAAGAGAATGTAGCTCCATAATCAAGCCATAGGGATTGTAAAGGTCTAGTGGACCTAGTACGGTCCTGAGGATGCAACATGGGAACATGAAGATGCTATGCGGGAAAAATACCCGCATATTTTTTAAGCTTTTGGAAATCTTGTTGATGTTGTGTAAATAAGTTGCACTGAGTACAGTGAAAAAAAAATGGGAGAGGATTGTAATACCACAACAACGAGCCCAGTTGTAATTACGAATTGTAAATATGTTCTATAGAATGGTGAGCTAAGTGTTATAAGCTAGGGGCTTATGTACTTTTAGGCTGAAGAGCCTAGATGATAAAGGCTTGGAGCCTGTTTTGTTGTACATGTAAATATTTATATATTTAATATAAACAAAATCACTACGTATAGATCGACCATGAAGAAAGAGTATGGGGGGGATGAACTCCACTAGGTTGGGTAAGAGAGGGGCATGAAAGGCTAGAAAGAGGGGCTAATATTAAGAGCTTAAGTCCAATAGAATAATATATTATTATTCTAAATGTTGTGAGTGGGATATGAATATATCCTAAGTTCCTTTGGGGAAAATGTACAACTTTCAAATGGAGAGAAACACACTTCATGAGTGTCATGTGTCAGCTTAGGCACATGAAAATATAAGTGGGAATTCTTACTGTTTTGGGAATCTTTTGCTATTTTTGCACCAGTGCACCTAGCAAGCACACAGTAATCCTGGAATGCCATTGTTGAATTCCTCAACCACCCCGAACCTATACAACAAGAAAAAATTGATACCCTTGTTGCACATGTACCCTATGGGTTGCCTTCATATTGTTCCTTCATTACCGTCCCCCACGTCCAGTTTCTATTGTTTCCATCACTATGCCCAGTTGTTGAGGAGAGGGAGTGAAGAAGCGGGTTATCAGGCCCGTGGATAGAAGAAGTAGGTTGTCAGGCTTGTGAGCAACTCTCTCTAGGTGAGAGAGTGTGTTGAGGAAGTGAGTTCTCCTAGAGGGAGTCCAGTAGTAGTTATAGAACTCTGATAATTCATGTTCATCCTGTTTTTGAAGCCTCAGAAGGGAGGTGGACCAATCGGTGGATTGTGTGACAGTGAAGGTGCATACTCCTGGGGTGAGATAGGCATGTGGGGAATGAGATTCTATGAGCGCTGGGCTTAATTGGATCCTCGAAGGAAATCCTTCCTGTTGAACTTCACAACTATCTGGTCGACCTTGCTTAGCATAGGAATCCATTTCCCGGTGGAGTTTATTCCCAATTCGAGGGTCACCCCTACTTAGAGTGATGAGAAGTGTGGTCTAAGGCTTGGAGGTTTGTCGAAGGTCTGCACACATTTGGTGGTCTTCTCAATCAAAATATAAGTACCAATTATCTATTCATTGTATGTTGTGTATCTAGTATACATGTTATATTTTTATTAGAATTACCTATATATATATTGCATGTATGTGTTAATGTTGCTCCCGCATGAATAGGTGTAAGAGCATAGTGTTTATGTTTGTTTAAATTGTATTATATCTATATATATATATATATATATATATATATATATATATATATACGGATATGAATATTATAACAGGGAAGTTTCCAAGTGGTGATGTTGGCCTGGCTGGTTGGGTACGTCACATGGGTATCAGTCTTGGAGACAGTGTATGTCTGAGGTAGCGTTTTTTTGGCCTGTTGGTGGTCAAGGGATGTTACAGAATATCTTCTCATCATGAGGTTTTGGTGGCCTATATTAAAGCCAAAGAATAAGGTCAATCGTAAATTTTGGCAAATAATATATAATTTTATAAGGTTTTAGGAAAATCACAAAACAAAAGAAATCAAAGGGTTGTAACTTTCCAAGGGAATGCAAGAACTCCCAAGAAACAATTGAATCATGTAGACTATATATATATGTAGAGGAGCACCTTGTATCAAGTGCTCCAATTTTTTTTAAATTTTGAGAACTATCAAGAAATTTAATGAGGAGAATCCCTTAGGGCCATTTTTGAAGAGGAAAAATGGTGTTGTGTGATGGATTATCTATAAATTATTTTCAGTGTTAGTGCTATCATTTACACCAGTTTAAGGTTATATTGTTCATGTGTTGACTATTCTTCAATGAATTTATGACTTTACATTTCTGTTACTTATCTTATATATTTATTTCTCTAATAGGGTAGATAGATGGTTTGTTGTTATAGGCTACCCATTTACATTTATCATTCATGTTTATGTGTTTTTTCTTTTCTCTAACAACTATCTATTTCAAAAGTACAAGAAGGAATTTGTGATTAATGTTCTATACGACTACTTAGTTTTTCTCCTAGCTAAGATAGGTTATAATATTTTACTTTCTAAACTTAGAATAATTGCATAATACACACTACATTTTGTATTTACATCACCAACCTCACTTATTTTTCAATAATAGCTACTAGGAGAGAGTCTAGATAAATCTCCTATCCCAAATGATGTGAAATCTAATTGGAAATTTATAATCAAAAGAACCCTTATATATTTAAAAACATTTTACATGTATCTAACACTCACTCATCTACATAGTTTTATTGATATAATAATATGTGCATGTTTACTAAATGTTATGCTTGTTGAAGTGAACTTTTGTCTTTTATTTAAAGGAACAATATAAAATTATTATTTATAAATAAAAATATTAATAATATGTTAACAACTTAAAGAAATACTAATTAAGTTTAAAAAGGTAGATTAAGTGCATGGGAGTAAAAATAGAAGGACGACTAAAGGACTTCACGCAAATAAAATACTATTTTTTGTGTTGGACTTGCGTTCCTTGAAAGTGGTAAAGGAGATGAGAGTTGGTTGGGGGTTCCAATTTTTTATTCTTTCATTTCTTGACGTGGTTTTGTAGGTATTATGAGTGGTTTTGTAGGTATAAGTGTCATATGTATTTGACATTGTGAGAGGAATTTGTAGAAAAACCCTACTATATCCTTAGTGATTGAGATATTGTGGGTTCTCAAGATCTAATTGAGGGAATTGGTTGGACGGAGAGTTTTTGTCCCCTGATGATTGCCCATTATTTTTGGTTGTTCGTTGCTCGTGGTTGGTTGTGATTGTTAGAACATTGGTTTTATTTGAATCCTGTTATAAAAAAAAAATTCTCTTCTAAGTTTATAGGTATGCATGTATCCTTATGTTAGTTTTATATTCTTATGTTGGTTCTATATTATCAAATAAGAATAAAATGATTTTTATCTTGGTATTTTTTTAGAAGAGATATGTTTGATATTTAATTAGGTTATTTCTTAATATTTTTTTTATTAGTTTTAAATGGTAAATTAATTGGTAAAATTCAATCAATAAATGTTTATAAATTATTATAAGCTTAGATTATATATTAATTTCATAGTAAGGAGAAAGTATGTTGTTGTTTTTGTTGAGAATGATTGTTATGAATCATTGAAAATAACAAGGAATAATGATAAATCTCATCTACTTGAATTGGAATGGGTTGTTCACTTATTTTCATGCATATTATAATAAATTTAAAGAATAGGTGAGTCTATAATATAGGCATCTCATTTTATTAAACCTATACAATAAACAAATGGATTAATTCACTTAGTAAGTAGTATAATGTGTATTTTTTGGTTAAATTGTATTGATTTTAGTCTTATTGCAAAAACATTTCTTTTACATAAAATAATAGTTAAAGGAAATAAGTAACTAAGGAAAAAAAATTGGGTTTATAATAGTAATAGTGTTGTCCAGGTATGTCAAAAGTTCTATAACATCATATCATTCATTTGGGTTACATACTATGGGTTTGGTTATAATGGTACCATGGGTTTTGGGGTTTTTAAGCCCCAAACAGCCCATTGTTACATGAACTATCAATTCACATACATGGTAACATACATGGTATCAAAAGGAATTGATGGTACAACTAATTCCTAGAGATAAAGAGGGTTTATGACTTGACTAAGTTAACTCTATAAATAGAAATTCTTTAAAAGGTTTAAGTGGTTATGGATCTATTATAAGGCATCCTAAGTGACCATGGACCTAGATTGGGTAGTAATGTATTCCCCCAAGTGTACCCATGAAGTTAGGGAATGCTCCAAAGAGTCAAAATGAGTCAAATTGACGATAAATGATAGGAGACCAAAGGGGGAATAGATACCTAGGGAACCCACCCTACTGCTAGACATCCCAATGAGGCCCACATCTTGGCTATTGTGAGAAAATATCTAGGAACGGATCCATCACATAGACAATATTAAGAGATATAATATGCATTATAGTACAGTAAGTTCCCTAGGGATGTACAACAAATTGGTTATTGACATATCAATCCTTAAATAAGTATAAGGTGTGACGAGGTGCATTGCAAAGGCTTTAAATGACCAGTAAAAAGTTATAAAATATGGTTGCAACTATTCTTGCTTCTACTCTCTACTTAACAATGTCAACATTCTCTCATATACATATTTAGATGTCTATCACATTATCCACACATCTATAGTACAAACACAACCATCCACCTACAAAAAATATACTAAGATAATAATGGAAGAATGCACTACATTAAAGTAAACATCATTCACATATAATATTAACATAACACTTAAATTTTGAAATAAAGGGAATGATTCATTAAGATTTATTATTAACAATAACACCACAAGAAAACTTTTTTATTGTTTTAACAATCTCAACTCATTACAAACTCTAAAAAATACAAAAAAATAATATATATTCTTTAATAGATAATTCCTCAAAATACTTTAAAACATTTTTTTAACCAAGACTACAAAATTTAAAGAATACATATTATTTACTAGATAATTCTCCAAAATATTCAAATACATATTTTTAACCAAATTGAAACATGAAAAATCTTATAATACATCTTTTTAACCAAATTGAAACTTGAAGAAACCTTTTTAACCAAATTGAAACCTAAAAAACCTTTGTCAAACTTATAGCTGGGGTAAAACCATCTAAAACTATCTAAAAAGTTATGAAACTTCTTTAACCCAAACCCTAATAGGAAAATTATGAAACAACCCACACCCTAGTCAGAAAATTATGAGACAAAGTTTTATCTTTAAATGCATAATAAACATTTTCATCTTTAAAAACAATGATAAAATATATTACTTA
>JASDQU011443647.1:2005-23282 GCA_032191745.1 Picea mariana | reverse complement strand
AGAGAGGTTTAAAGCCTACCCGACAACCCACACCGAATTGTTCGGCTCGAGCTCCTTGCTAGAAATTAGAGACCGCATTCCAATCACCCGAACGAGCATAGAGATTTGGCAATCACGATTTGGTTGCGAATCGCGCATTTTGAAAATACCCTCAGCGATCTCCGGGCTCTGTATGACAATGCGGGTTTCCAAAATGAATACATAACCTGTCCATGATGAACCTATATGTTGCTGAGATGGAAGGGATTCCGTGCGATCGTGACTGACTGTCATTGATTTGCAAAGATCTGGAAATGACGTGCTGGAGAAAATGCGCCGAAATCTGAAACCTTTCGTTTTGAAACCATGAATGATCATCATGTCCTCCCATGCGGGCTAATCGGCAGTTGAATCTTCAATCATTTCGGTGTTTTGACACATGGCTCGTGCGAAAGCACGAGCTTTCTTTTTGCTCGATCAAACCTTTTCGGCGGTTGTTTTGAATTTCAAATCGGCCATTTGCTGACGAAATCAAACGTTTTCGGTGGTTAATGAGCACGCCGGGGGCTCGCCCAAACCACCGAAAGTCTCCTTTTTGCACCCTTTGAATAAACCAAGTATCAAGGAATTTATTGAAATATGAAAACAGAAAACTAGTTGAGCATGCATGTGACCACTAGCTTAGGAAATCCTCTACAAAGTTCAATCGAAAAGACGGTTCTACTTTGGGAGTTAACACCATGGACACTGCTCTTCCAGTCACAAAAAATCACCTCCTGTGATAAAGGTTTACCAGTAACTATGCTCAAACAGCGTTGGCATGATTTATTGATGATAATCAAACAGTTTATCACCTGCAAAGGTTGGTATGGGTTTGTTTTCTTACACCACCTTCGTTTGTTTATGGTTTTTATGGGTTATCAGCTCAATATACCCTATTATTTGCATAGAAGCCTGTTTAAAATGTCAAATAAGTACAAAAGAAATCAGGCTGATAGTAGCCTTTTTCATTATGGGCTGGTTAAGATTATTGTTGTTTGTCATTTGGGTTTACACGGAGATTGTTGGAGCAATTTCCTGGCTCAGAATGATTTTGAGGATTCGAACCCTCCACAAGTCGACAAACCTGTGGTGGGCGAGGTCAAGGTTGTACCCCCAGTACCCTACAGCATCCTGCTACCTAAACCCTTGGCCGACTCATCTATCAACCTACCCCACTCCGTGACTAAGGACACTGAGACTGTTAGGCCTGTGGGAAAAAAGCCTAAAGCGAAACCCACTGTAAACACCAAAGGGAAAATAAATGCTCGTTTGATTTCTCGAATGGCAAGAAATAAGCTAAAACCTCATGTCAAGCCAAACCCTATCGTATTGAGTGAGGACTCTGATTCGGAAGTGGGGTGTTTCTTGGCTAGCGAATACCCCTATTCGCAAGGTCTGTGTCCCGAACCTTCGTATGACTTCGTGTCAAACCTACCCCCTTGCTTACAGGACGACCCTAACTACCCAGGAATTAAGCTGCCTTGCGAAGCCCCCGGTCATTCACCCAAACCTTCTCCTACTCTGTCTAAACCTATAGTGCCACCCTGTGATCAATGCAGTGCGTGGTTAGAGAGATATTGTCTTGATGTGTCGATTCTCCAATCAAGAATTCACTCTTTGGAGGACCAAGTTGCACTGCTTACCAGTCAAAAGGCTAAGCTACAAGCCTCTGATAAGAAACAAAGGACGACAGGCTCCATCTTGTTTAAAAATGTAGAATCAGCTACAGCGGTCGTGAATTCTAAGTTGGCATAATTCGAGCGTCATCACACGGGTATGTTCAATATCAATCGTTTTTTTTGTAAATAATCTTGTTTATATAACGAATTCGAATTTAGTTTTGAATAGCTCTGTTCGCAGCATTGATTGGTTTCGTTACATTGAATGCATTCTATACACAGCTATGCTTTGACTCAATTGAAGTTCGTTTTCCCAGTTTAGCTTCAGTTGGATTTTAATTGATTTGATTGATCTTGGTGTGGATTTGAGTTGTTTGATTTAGCTAAAATGGATGCTCTGCTGTCAATTGAAGTTGTTTGTATCTATTCTAGGCAGGAGTTGTTTCTCATATTCAATTCTGAACACAATCACATTTTGATTCGATTTCATTATATGCTATGATTAAAAATGATAAAGTTAATTGTTATGGTTTGTTGTGTCATATGACTTTAAAAGAACATGATTTCAATTCGGATCGTTTCCAATGTAACTCTATACAAACACACCCAAATCGTGAATAGATTCAATTCATAACGACCATGCTAAAACTCAGCCGGTTAATTTGCATTGGTTTACTGTTAGCTCGACCCTGTTATCAGTTTGATTCATATTTGCGATGGATACTCTGTTTAAATTTGATTTGTAAAATGAGATTGGATTCGCGATTTGTTTCTATGTTAAACTCGGTCATGATTCGTTTGAAATAAATCATTTCGTTCTAATCCAATCGAGCTTAGTTGCCCATTTTACAATAACCAATTATCATTTATAATGATTCTATTGTGATTGTGGTCAAAGCCGAATCGATCTGGTTATGATGTTGTATGAATTGATTCTCGTACCTGTTTGAATTAATCCACCTGTGGCGCGAACCGGTTGATGTCATAACAGTTATAGCAATTTTAAAACAATTCTATTTTTGATATGATCGTATCTCCTGTTTTGGAAAACACAACGTTGCATATGATTTGCTTGATTGCATTACTTTCGAATTGGATGTGAAACGATTTGTAAAACTATTTGGATTTGATTCTATTTACCCGACTATGATGACAATCGAAACAGAGCATGCTTGTCTCTCTACTTGGTTATTGGATTTTGATCCTATTCGATTTCAATTGGATATGAAACAGTTTTGTTATTATTTGACCTAATTTTATGGTAACAGAAAACAGAGTATTCTTACCCCTGTTTCCGATTGAATCATTTTTGGTTCTGTTTAATGATGAATGATAAAATCAATTGAATCTTGAGTGATTCGTTTTAAATGATCATTGGAAGATAATTGGATTTTGATTCTTTTTAAAGATTTGATTTGGTTTCAATTCTGATCCTGTATGTTATTTTAGACTAGCTACAGAATCAGATGATTCTGTAGCTAAGTCTGTAATATTAGATTTTTATTGTTTTGCTAATAAAATATCTTTCTAATTTGTTATTTTTGGTCTATTGCAGATGAATTCGAAATTGCAGTGTATTTGATAAGCAGTTAGAGGATATTTGAAATGTTTTGATTTCATTTTAGTTTCCTAGTTTAGTTGATTTTGGGAATATCTTTCCAGATTATGTAAACAGTTTGATACTATCCACAGGGAGGTTTTACCCTGTGTGAAGACTTATATATACTTATTATTTTTTGTAATAATCATCCTCATTCATGGGAGAACAAGGATATGGAATTTTAATACAGACTGAGGCAGAATTTGATGTTTTGTTACAGCTTTACCTTCTCATGATATCAACATTTTGTTTCATGTTATGTGTATCAATTTGTATTTGATTAATGACTACTTTAGCTATCTTAATCTTTTGCAAATGATATAATTTAATCAATATAATCCATATCTGAATTCTTCTAGTATTTAAAGACATAGCAATTACTTGATTCAATTTGTGAACGACAGATTTCTCTTCTTCATTAATTGAATTATTAAGTATAAGTTTTTGCATAACAGGTTTCCCTTATTGCAGAGATTTATAAATCATATAATTGTTATGATTTTTTATGTCTTGTTTGTCCTGTAAACAACTCAAAGAGCAGCGCAGCCTATCGTTTACGAGAAGCTTCTGAACCATCTGGTGCGAGTTTACTTCCTTGGACCAGCTTCGAAGTCATCACACACAGGGCAAACTTGGAGCGTTTCCAGGTCAGTTTGTCATTCATTTGTTTAGTATATTTGTTATTATTTTAAGTTAGATATATATGTTTAGTATATTAGATTGTTTAATTTCAGTAAGTTTTATTTCTTTTTCATGAAATCAAAAAGAAAATCAACAAAAACATATATTGTTGTCTTAGGGCAGAAATCAAATGAGTTTTACAGGTTTTATTCAAATTTGCAAGTTGTAGATATTGTATATTTGTGAATAAGTTATAGTACAATAAGTAGTTAGACAGCTAATTAGCAGAGTTAGCATAGTATTAGTTTGTATATATAGATAGTAGAATAGTTAGTTTGTTTTAGTAGTTAGTTGTATTTAGATTAGTTTGTTAGTTAGTTTTAGTTTGTTTTATATTAGTTTTATTTAGATTAGTTTATTTTATTTATTATTAGTTAGTTTTAGTTTGTTTTATTTGTTTTAGTTAGATTAGTTAGTTTAGATTAGTTTTATCTTTGGTTTTCTTAGAACCTTAGAATGGCTAACGGAGTCGTTAAACCCGTCAGGGTGGTTCATTCCAAACGGCTTGGGTTATTAGACAACCCCAGACCGGTTCCACTCTCTCAATTGACGGACGGTCAGTTTCGCCCGTCAACAAATGGCGCTAGAAGGAGGGCCCGAACTTAATTAATGGCACGAGGTGGTCGCAAGACTCCTCCTCCCCCTAATCGCTCACCTATAGTGACTAGAATCCATTCACTTGATAATATTCCCCTTCAAACAGCAACTACTTCAGTCGAAGATCCTCAGATCACAGTTGAGCCAGCAACCCTTAATCCTACACGTGGTGACCTACAAGAGATTGTACGTCAATATCTTATCAAAACACATAGTGCCTTAGCTCGTCTTAGGCAACCAAACCGTCCATGGGGTCAACCGTTAGACTTCTCTGATATCAGAGAACAATTAGGTGACACTAACCTCACTGTGAATCCTTTAGACCCAATCATAAATCCTACTGCAGGAGGATCTGGGATACCTCCTTCACCACCTCCCTCATCTCCTTCCTCTTCTGGAGGAGATTCTTCTGACGAAGGCAATTCACCTTCTCAGCCTTCTACACCCACTACCCCGATGGAAAACCAAAACAACCCTGCTAGACCCTGGCTTGATCAGGATGCTATAGTTGTACCTGGAGCCCAGCACCCTTTACCTAAGCACCCAGAGAAATGGCTCCCCAAGTTTGATCCTGATTCAAAACAAATAGCTGAAGATCATATCAAGAAATTTATGTTATCCATTAGACTCCACAATGTTGAACATGAAGACGTTGTCTGTAGGTTGTTCCCTTACACTTTCGAGGGTAATGCATCCACATGGTACTTTTCCCAATAGCCACATACCATCATGTCTTGGGAAAAGTTTGAGTCATGCTTTTTGGAAAAATTCAGAGACGGTAAACTTCTGGAAGTCCTGGTCATGGATCTTTCTAGCTTAAGAATGAACCCAAAAGAAAAAGTTAAAGACTTTAATCGAAGATTCTTAACACTTAAAAACCGAATCCCTGCAGATTCTATGCCTGCTGAAAGTCTTATAATTGCTTACTACACTAAAGCTCTACATCAAAGTATAGCTATTTGGGTTAAACGATCCAAGAAAGCTACGTTGTTAGAAGCCTTCGAGGAGGCCACCTAGATTGAAAAAGACATACTTAGCCTTAAGGACTCTTCCAACAACGAAACAGAGGCTAGTTCTTCTCCCAAAAAGAAGATTGAAAATCTCTCCAGACCCACCCAAAGTAAAACACAACCTGAAAACTTTGATTTGGAAAATTTAACTAAAGTTGTTCAAAAACTATCAAATCAAGTTACAGACTTAAAAAGGTCAACTGAAGAAGATTCCTCGAGTAAAGGACCCTACAAACCTCCTTTCCGAAAACCTTTTCCTACCAACCGACCTAGTCCAACCACCGAGGGCCTTAATCTAGAAAGTCTGCAATGTGCTCTTCAAACAATTCTAGAAGCCCAAGATAACTTGATACCCCTGATATCCCTCGGGAAGTAGTTGAACAAGAAACGGTTCAAGAAGAAGAGTCTTCTCCATACATTTTTGGACACTTTTTGGATAGCCTCCTTCAAGCCAACTTCGAGATTGTTCACCCTTATAACACTAGGAGTAAGACAGCAAACAAACCTTCTACCGAGAACCCTACAACTTCGCCTCCAAAGCCATCTAAATCAGCTGAGACTAAACAGAGCAATGTCAACCCCAACTTAGATTATGATGTTGTTGAAGATCTTAAAAAGTTAAGGGCTAACATTTCTATTTATGAGTTGTTGAAGTTTCCATTTTTGTTACAAAAGATGTTGCAAAATATTTCAGAGAATGGCAAGAATGGTAATTCAAATGGTAAAAAGGTTTTGCAAAGCAAAGTCCCTCATAAGACTTCCACTAAAAACAATCTTGATCCTCAAGATAAAGGAATCCTTCCTGTAGCCCCTGTGAATAATGTAAATAATGTAAATAATAATGTAAATAATGTAAGTAATGTAGATAAAGTAGCATTAGAAAATGCGAGTAAGAAGCCACAAGCTATTACTCCTAGAACTCGCAAGAATGTACCACCTTTTCTTTTAACTTTCGATATTTTCAACAGAAATGTGCATAATTGTATGGTGGATTTAGGG
This sequence comes from Picea mariana, assembly GCA_032191745.1. Classification (NCBI taxonomy): domain Eukaryota; kingdom Viridiplantae; phylum Streptophyta; class Pinopsida; order Pinales; family Pinaceae; genus Picea; species Picea mariana. Next base: position 16,755 of record JASDQU011443647.1, on the reverse strand, counting down.
GCGTCATCCAATGTGATGCCTTGGTCCATCTGCCAAAAGATTAATGCTGAAGTGGAACCATCTACTTTAAAAACCATACAACTTGATCGAACAAATGTTAAAGTAATAGGCGAACTAAAGAATGTATTGATTAGATTATCATCTAACCCTAAGGTTCATCAAGTTATTGATATAATCGTTGTGGATATTCCAGAAGTGTATGGTCTGTTTTTGAGCAGGGACTGGTTGGAGCAGCTGCATGGTTACTTCGCAACGGACTGGTCTCACTTATGGCTCCCAGAGAATGGTAAGCCCAACAAGATTAAAGTGAATCGTGAGCGTTACCTTAAGTTCACGGTCACGGATTTAAATGATCCAAATGAACCACATACACCTCCTGTCGATCCACCCAAAGTCCAAGGGATGGACACCTTCTTTGGAAATTTCATGGCCGAGGCTTCACCTATCATCAATCCAGAACAACAGTTCGAGATCATAGCATATGTGCAACCAACAACTTCTACGCAATAGTCCTATGAGCCCGATGGAAATCAAATTTGGTCTCTATATTTCGACGGTTCTAAGTCTAAAGAAGGAGCTGGTGCAGGTTGCATCATTATCGATCCAGCAGGTAACAAGACATTAGTGGCTTGTAGACTAGAATTTGAATGTACTAACAATACTGCAGAATATGAGGCTTTGCTGCAAGGTCTCAGAAAAGCTCTGGACATGAACATTCAAAATCTGGTTGTATTTGGCGACTTTGAAATAGTGGTTAGACAGGTAAGAGATTCTATACACTGTCTTTCCCCACATCTCAAAAGCTACCAGTCTAAGGTATGGAGTTTTATGAACAAATTTTCTGCATTCAATATAAATTCCATTCCTAGATCAAATAATGTTGAAGCAGATTTATTAGCTAATGTTGCTTCTAAACTTCTTCCTGCAGAAGGCTTATCCCCAAACGCATTCTTTGTGGAGCTATTGTTTCGACCATCTGTTCCTGACAATATCACTAACTGGAGAGTATTTGACAATGATCAGCAAATCATTGACTTTCTGCACATGGAAGAAACCTTTCAAGGCGCAATGATAGATGAACGCATGCACGACGACAATTTGCACGACTTTACGGTAATACCTGATCCGAAATCTCCTAAAGATCTATCGAATATGGTAAACTCAATACCCAAATCCATAGTTAGATTAGAAAAGTTTTATGATTTTGAAGATAAATTTAAAAAGACGGTCAATTGTAAAACCAATAGTTCCTCATTGTCTTATGAAAAAGTGAACTTAGGAATTGATGAAAAACCTCAATGCATTAATTTAGGATTGGGATGTTCTCGACAAGAAAAAATTGCATTCATTAAATTATTCAAAGAATTTAAGGATGTCTTTGCATGGACATACAATGATCTCAAAACGTTCGATCCTAATATCATACAGCATGTCATCCCAATGAAGCCCCAAACCTTACCCTTCCAACAGAAATTGAGGAAAATGCATCCTAAACTTGAACCGACCGTTCAAAAAGAATTGAATAAACTCCTAAGTGATAAAATAATTTTTCCTGTTAGGCACACTCAATGGGTGTCCAACCTTGTCCCAATGTGCAAGAAAAATGGGGAAATCCGACTCTGTGTCGATTTCCGAAACCTCAATAGAGCATCTGACAAAGATAACTATCCTGTCACGCCCATGGAACAGATCCTTCAACAGGTATTTGGTTCTGAGAGGCTATCCTTATTGGATGGTTTCTCTGGATACAACCAAGTCCTGATGTCTCCGCCAGACTAACTGAAAACTACCTTCCGTACCCCGTGGGGCACTTATGCTTATCGCAAAATTCCCTTTGGATTGATTAATGCCGGTGTTACCTTTCAGAGAGCAATGGACATTGCTTTTCGAGGCTTAATCAATCAGTCCATCGTAGTTTACTTAGATGATGTGACTGTATTTTCAAAAAACAAAGACAATCATCTAACTCACTTACGAGTCTTTCTGCTGCGATGTCGTAAATACGGCATCTCCTTGAATCCCAAGAAGTCCATCTTTGCAGTAGAATAGGGTAAACTTCTAGGATTCATTGTGTCTAGTGATGGGATGATTATTGACCCTGAAAGGACTCAAGTCATCACCAAACTTCCCCCACCTACATCCAAGAAATCCATGCTGTCTTTCTTAGGCCAAATTAACTTCATGAGAAGATTTGTCCCCAGCTTCTCCGAAATGGTCAGACCCTTGCAGAACCTAATTAAGAAAGACACCCAATATCACTGGGGATCTCCAAAAAACCAAGCTTTTAATGCCATAAAGAAGGCCATAATAGACGGTCCGTCTCTCATGAGCCCCGACTTCTCTCAAGATTTTACACTCTATACTTTTGCCTCTGATCGTTCCTATGCCGCCGTCTTAACTCAGAATAATGCCAAGAACAATGAAGTACCCATCGCCTTTATGAGCTCTTCTTCCAAAGGTGCTGAACTTAACTATCCAGTGGTCGATCGGCAAGCTTACGTTGTTTTCAAAGCAATAAAGCATTTTTTATCCTATCTTTTTAAGTCAAGGATGAAAGTGATTGTCCCCTACCCTGTCGTGAGGAACTTGTTAGTGCAAAAAGAGTTAGGAGAGAAGAGAGCCAACTGGGTCACCTCCTTGTAGGAGTATGACTTAGAAATCACCCCAGCTCATATCATGAGAGGCCAAGGGTTGTGTAAGTTGGTTGTTGATTCAGAAACTGGACAGCAAGAAGATAGTAATAAGTCAAACCTAGGACAAAGCGATCAAAGCCTAATCTGTTGCACACAAAACCTTGTTAGTCCTTGGTACGACAATATAAGATTCTATCTTGAACATGGATCATCCCCCCATCACCTTAATCCCTCTAAAAGAAGAGCACTAAGACTGAATTCTGCCTCCTTTCATCTAGTTAATGGTATATTGTTTCGTCAAAGTTTGACGGCGTACTGATGCGTTGTCTTGAAAAGGACGAAGCAGAAAAGGTCTTGCTCGAGTTACATGTAGGAGAAGCTGGTGGCCACTTCGGTGGTGACATCACTGCTCATAAGGTTCTGAGAGCTGGTTATTACTGGCCCACGCTTTTTAGGGACGCCCATGCCTTGTGTCGTAAATGTATCATCTGTCAGAAAGCATCAGGGAGGTTACAAAAGCCAGCCTTTCCCTTGCAACCCGTCTCAATGGATTCTCCTTTCCAGCAATGGGGCCTTGATATTATAGGTCCTATTAACCCTCCGTCCTCGCAATAGCACAAGTATATTTTGACAGCCACGGATTACTTTACTCGATGATCTGAAGCTGTTGCGCTAAGAACTGTCAACACCAGTCAGGTAATTGCCTTCCTAAATTCGAATATCATCACTCATTTCGGCATCCCTGATTGTCTGGTCTTTGATAACGCTTCATACTTTTCTTCTCTTGAGATGACCGAGTTTGCTTTGGAAAAAGGAATTAAGTTGAAGTATTCTGCTAGTTACTACCCTCAGGGCAATGGCTTAGCTGAATCAACTAACAAGAACTTGATCAAAATAATCAAGAGAACTGTGTCTGAAAATCACAAGAATTGGCACAATGCACTGTTGAATGCACTATGGTCTGATAGGGTAACACCCAAAGCTGCTATAGGTAACTCCCCCTTCTTTCTCGTTTATGGCAGAGAAGCCATTCTGCCACCTCACATTCTTCTTCCTTCACTTCAGTTGTCACAAAAGGTCCAAGATGAAGATTGTCCCCCTTTAGAAAACCGCATCAACGCTTTGATGAACTTGGAAGAAGTAAGAGCCCAAGATAAGCGTAAGTTAGATCAACATCAACAATTGATTAAAAGCTGGTTCGATTCTAATTCTGCTTCTAATAGGAATTTTGAGGTAGGCGATCTCGTCTTGAAGTGGGATAAACCGCACGAGGGAAAGGGTGAGCACACCAAATTTCAAAACTTATGGCTTGGACCATTTTTAATTTTTGAAAAGTTGGGTCCTAGTTCTTTTCAATTGCAGAATCTTGAAGGGCAGCTTGACACCTACCCGGTGAATGGCCAAGCCCTGAAAAGATACTTTGCTTGATAACTACCCTTGTATATTATGTATATATTTTTCTTTTATTTTGATCTTTCATTTGATTTATGTTTGATTTTGATTTGAATTTATCAGTTTTTGTGTTTTTTGAACAATACACATACCTGTAGACCGAGCCATTCAGACAAAGACGATTAGAGATTTTCTTCGCTTGAATAACTTCTGAAAAATTTGTACAAACATCTATTGCTGAAACTGATATCTATGTTGGAAAATTATGTTGTTTGAAAGAAGTTTACTGATTTCAATCTCTGAGCAAAGTTTGTCATGATCATCTATTATCTTTTTACGCTATCCCATTTTCGTAAAGGAATGACTCAAAAAAGATGTCTCCCTGTCGTAAGAAGTTGTTTTATAAATAAAACATCTCTGGAGCTGAATAAAGGACAGTGCTAAAAATTCTGATGAAGTCTGAAAAAACATGTTAAAATATTAAAATTTTCAGCGTCACCCCGCTCAGCTATATACCTTTGAAAAATAAAATAAAATATGAATAAGAGTTGTGGGAAGTGTTTGTAAACCCGCTGGGATGCTAAACAGGTCTGCTGGCAGCAGGTAAATGCAAGCATGGCGCCAAGACAACTTCGTCGGGGTACTGAACAGGCCCGCTAGTAGCGAAGCAATGTCGGGTATATGAAAATTTGTAAAAAAGAAAAGAAACCTCTTTAATGTCCTTTATTCTGATACAGAACTTCTTGATAGGATAAGGATATCAGAGTCAGTTAAATGGAAACCCTGTCGAGGCTATGGATGCCTGCTGGCATCAGTGGCCATGCCAACAGTATTTAAGATTTTATCTTTAATATCGTGACTTGCTGATCTTAAGATTGTTATTGGTTTTCATCTTTTAAAACATTGCTGGGAAAAATGATTAATGATGATGTTAGTACGATTTTCTGGTTGTTATTGTTGAGTTTGAAATTTTCTTTGTTGTCCTAAATCTGAATTTGTTTCTTTTTGATAGACATAACTGCTTCTACCAGTTTATCTCCATTGTTGGCAGCCAACTCACTTTTTACTATCGTCTATAAGCTGCCTACACCTATGTCTTGCAAACATAGAAGTTTTGTCACAATTTCGAATAAACGACACTTTCATTACTTGCGACATTTACACATTTATTTTTCGTCAAGTTTTCACGACTGTAAGCGTGAAAACTTCTCCTTTGGAGGTCTCATTTGCGATTACTATCTGAAATGTCGTCATCCTTTTATCGATATTTTCTATGGCACTTACCTTTGGTTTATCATCATATGACTGAAAGGACTTTTAAACTATGCTCATTGGACATTTTTTATATTGATTACTTAACTTGATTTTACTAAACTTGTAAGACATTGAGCATTTGGATTTATGTTTTATGCCTTGCCTAATCTATTTGATTCTATGGCATGCATAGGGGTCATGATTTATTTTTATATATATGATGTGATCCTTATTGCTAATCTTTTTATAGATCTTGGCTTGTCAATTTTATGAATATCGATTGGCACAATGGTTCAAAACTTTTGATTAAAACATTTATACAATGACGCATTGTTAACATTTGGTGTTGGTTTCACGTTGAATGAAAATGGTTTAAAAACTATAGTTGTGTTGGCGCGTTGGTATAACACTCACCTTTTGATTCTTTGGTTGGCCGAATGATTTGGTTTCGAACTATGTTATGATTCATTGAACAGCTATATTGGCGGTTGTACTTTGACCATGATTGTTTTGCATGGCGGTAAATAACTCCACCACCCTCACATGCGCACATTAATGCTTCCCCTTTGATCGTTCATTATTGTTACACCGAATGACTCTGCTCCTATGCGATGGTGAATTTGAACCAAACCCTTACCATGTGCTCACACCATGGCCCCTGTCGTCCGAGCTGAACCCAATGGGATTCAGGCCCTGTTGATGTTTGACAGTGCCCGCAGTGACCTCGAAGACAATGGGTGGCTCCCATTTATACAGAAATTTGAGGGTTTTAACCTATGCATAGCTCGACAATTTGCAATGACCTTTGATGGCTGTCGAGCCAAGGTCGGCGATATCCAATTGGAAATTGACGAACAGTTTATCAGTATTGCTACGGGTTTGCCTGCCACTGGAAAATGATGGTCCAAGAATTGCAAAGTAGAGGAGGTCCCATGGAGACTGCTCTTCCAGTCACAAAAAATCACCTCCTGTGATAAAGGTTTACCAGTAACTATGCTCAAACAGCGTTGACATGATTTATTGATGATAATCAAACAGTTTATCACCTGCGAAGGTCGGTATGGGTTTGTTTTCTTACACCACCTTCGTTTTCTTATGGTTTTATGGGTTATCAGCTCAATATACCCTATTATTTACATAGAAGCATGTTTAAAATGTCAAAGAAGTACAAAAGAAATCAGGCTGATAGTAGCCTTTTTCATTATGGGCTGGTTAAGATTATTGTTGTTTGTCATTTGGGTTTACACAGAGATTGTTATAGCAATTTCCTGTCTCAGAATGATTTTGACGATTCGAACCCTCCTGAGGTCGACAAACCTGTGGTGGGCGAGGTCAAGGCTGTACCCCCAGTACCCTACAGCATCCTGCTATGTAAACCCTTGGATGACTCATCTATCGACCTACCCCACTCCATGACTAAGGACGCTGAGACGGTTAGGCCTGTGGGCAAAAATCCTAAAGAGAAACCCACTGTAAAAGCCAAAGGGAAAAGAAATGCTCATTTGATTTCTCGAATGGAAAGAAATAATCCAAAACCTCCTGTCGAGCCAAACCCTATCGTATTGAGTGAGGACTTTGATTCGGAAGTGGAGTGTTTCTTGGCTAGCGAATACCCCTATTCGCAAGGTCTGTGTCCCGAACCTTTGTATGACTTCGTGTCAAACCTACCCCCTTGCTTACAGGACGACCCTAACTACCCAGGCATTAAGCTGCCTTGTGAATCCCCTGGTCATTCACCCAAACCTTCTCCTACTCTGTCTAAACCTACAGTGCCACCCTATGATCAATGCAGCACGTGGTTAGAGAGATATTATCTTGATGTGTCGATTCTCCAATCAAGAATTCACTCTTTGGAGGACCAAGTTGCACTGCTTACCAGTCAAAAGGCTAAGCTACAAGCCTCTGATAAGAAACAAAGGACGACAGGCTCCATCTTGTTTAAAAATGTCGAATCAGCTACAGCGGTCGTGAATTCTAAGTTGGCATAATTCGAGCGTCATCACACGGGTATGTTCAATATCAATCATTTTTTTTGTAAATAATCTTGTTTATATAACGAATTCGAATTTAGTTTTGAATAGCTCTGTTCACAGCATTGATTGGTTTCATTACATTGAATGCATTCTATACATAGCTATGCTTTGACTCAATTGAAGTTTGTTTTCCCAGTTTAGCTTCCGTTGGATTTTAATTGATTTGATTGATCTTGGTGTGGATTTGAGTTGTTCGATTTAGCTAAAATGGATGCTCTGTTGTCAATTGAAGTCATTTGTATCTATTCTAGGCAAGAGTTGTTTCTCATATTCAATTTTGAACACAATCGCATTTTTATTCGATTTCGTTATATGCTATGATTAAAAATGATAAGGTTAATTGTTATGGTTTGTTGTGTCATATGACTTTCAAAGAACAGGATTTCAATTCGGATTGTTTCCAATGTAACTCTGTACAAACACACCCAAATCGTGAATAGATTCAATTCATAACGACCATGCTAAAACTCAGCCGGTTAATTTGCATTGGTTTACTGTTAGCTCGACCCTGTTATCAGTTTGATTCATATTTGTGATGGATACTCTGTTTAAATTTGATTTGTAAAATGAGATTGGATTCGTGATTTGTTTCTATGTTAAACTCGGTCATGATTCATTTGAAATAAATGATTTCATTCTAATCCAATCAAGCTTAGTTGCCCATTTTACAATAACCAATTATCATTTATAACGATTCTATTGTGATTGTGGTCAAAGCCGAATCGATCTGGTTATGATGTTGTATGAAATGATTCTCGTACCTGTTTGAATTAATCTACCTGTGGCGCGAACCGATTGATGTCATAACAGTTATAGCAATTTTAAAATGATTCTATTTTTTATCTGATCGTATCTCCTGTTTTGGAAAACACAACGTTGCATATGATTTGCTTGATTGCATTACTTTCGAATTGGATGTGAAACGATTTGTAAAACTGTTTGGATTTGATTATGTTTACCTGACTATGATGACAATCGAAACAGAGCATGCTTGTCTCTCTACTTGGTTATTGGATTATGATCCTATTCGATTTCAATTGGATATGAAACAGTTTTGTTACTATTCGACCCAATTTTATGGTAACAGAAAACAGAGTATTCTTACCCCTGTTTCCGATTGAATCATTTTTTGTTATGTTTAATCATGAATGATAAAATCAATTGAATCTTGAGTGATTCGTTTTAAATGATCATTGGAAGATAATTGGATTTTGATTCTTTTAAAAGATTTGATTTGGTTTCAATTCTGATCCGGTATGTTATTTTAGACTAGCTACAGAATCAGATGATTCTATAGCTAAGTCTGTAAGATTAGATTTTTATTGTTTTGCTAATAAAATATCTTTCTAATTTGTTATTTTTGGTCTATTGTAGATGAATTCAAAATTGCAGTGGATTTGATGAGCAGTTAGAGGATATTTGAAATGTTTTGATTTCATTTTAGTTTCCTAGTTTAGTTGATTTTGGGAATATCTTCCCAGATTATGTAAACAGTTTGATACTATCCACAGGGAGGTTTTACCCTGTGTGAAGACTTATATATACTTATTATTTTTTGTAATAATCATCCTCATTCGTGGGAGAACAAGGATATGGAATTTTAATACAGACTGAGGCAGAATTTGATGTTTTGTTACAGCTTTACCTTCTCATGATATCAACATTTTGTTTCATGTTATGTGTATCAATTTGTATTTGATTAATGACTACTTTAGCTATCTTAATCTTTTGCAAATGATATAATTTAATCAATATAATCCATATATGATTTCTTCTAGTATTTAAAGACATAGCAATTACTTGAGTCAATTTGTGAATGACAGATTTCTCTTCTTCATTAATTGAATTATTAAGTATAAGTTTTTTCATAACAGGTTTCCCTTATTGCAGAGATTTATAAATCATATAATTGTTATGATTTTTTATGTCTTGTTTGTCCTATAAACAACTAAAAGAGAAACGCAGCCTATCGTTTACGAGAAGCTTCTGAACCATCTGGTGCGAGTTTACTTCCTCGGACCAGCTTCGAAGTCATCACACACAGGGCAAACTTGGAGCGTTTCCAGGTCAGTTTGTCATTCATTTGTTTAGTATATTTGTTAGTATTTTAAGTTAGATATATATGTTTAGTATATTAGATTGTTTAATTTCAGTAAGTTTTATTTCTTTTTCATAAAATCAAAAAGAAAATCAACAAAAACATATCTTGTTGTCTTAGGGCAGAAATCAAATGAGTTTTACAGGTTTTATTCAAATCTGCAAGTTGTAGATATTGTATATTTGTGAATAAGTTATAGTACAATAAGTAGTTAGACAGCTAATTAGCAAAGTTAGCATAGTATTAGTTTGTATATATAGATAGTAGAATAGTTAGTTTGTTTTAGTAGTCAATTGTATTTAGATTAGTTTGTTAGTTAGTTTTAGTTTGTTTTATATTAGTTTTATTTAGATTAGTTTATTTTATTTATTATTAGTTAGTTTTAGTTTGTTTTATTTGTTTTAGTTAGATTAGTTAGTTTATATTAGTTTTCTCTTTGGTTTTCTTAGAACCTTAGAACGGCCAACGGAGCCGTTAAACCCGTCAGGGTGGTTCATTCCAAACGGCTTGGGTTATTAGACAACCCCAGACTGGTTCCACTCTCTCAATTGACGGACGGTTAGTTTCGTCCATCAACACCTCTGGACAGCATTGGTTTAAGAATTGCAAGGTCGAGGAAGTTCCATGGACATTGTTGTTTCAATCACGCAAAATCACCTCCTGTGATAGAGGTATGCCCGTAACTATGCTCAAGCAACGTTGGCATGATTTATTGATGATAATCAAGCAGTTTGTGACCTGTGAAGGTCGATACGGACTGGTGTTCCTCCACCATCTGCGTTTGCTTATGGATTTTATGGGATACTCTCTCAGTATACCCTATTATTTGCATCGTAGCCTGTTTAAATGTCGAAGAAGTACAAAAGACATCAGGCTGATAGTAGCATTTTTCATTATGGGCTTGTTAATCTTATCGTTGTCTATCATTTGAGTCTGCATGGGGATAGTTGGAGCAATTTCGTTGCTCGGAATGGTTTCAAGGATCTGAACCCTATACAGGTTGACAAACCTGTGCTGGGTGACGTCAAGGTTAAAACCCCAGTGCCCTATCATGTCCTACTGCCTAAAGCCTCGGCTGACCCTCCTATCGACTTACCCCACACTGTGACTAAAAGTGTTGAGACTGTTAAGCCTAGAAAAAATCCCAGGGCAAACCTCACTACAAATGTTAAAGGGAAAAAGAATGCATGTTTGATTTCACGGATGGCAAGGAACAAGCCAAAACCCCCTGTCGAGCCAAACCCTATCGTGTTGAGTGAGGACTCTGATTCGAAAGTGGAGCATTTCTTGGCTAGCGAATACCCCTATTCGCAAGGTTTGTGTGCCGAACCCTCATATGATTTTGTATCAAACCTACCCCCCTACCTTAAGGACGATCCTAACTACATGGGTATTAAATTGCCTCGTGAAACCCTCGCTCATTCGCCCAAACGCTCGCCTGCTCTATCTAAACCTACACAGCCACCCTGTGACCAATGCAGTTCATGGTTAGAGCGATATTATCTTGATGTTCTGATTCTCCAGTCAAGGATTCAATCTTTGGAAGACCAGATTGCACTGCTTACCAATCAAAAGGCCAAGCTACAAGCGACAGATAAGAAACAAAAGACAACCGGCTCCATCCTGTTTAAAAATGTGGAATCAGCCACGACTGTTGTAAATTCCAAGCTGGTATAATTGAGCAGCCTCGTCGCTACACAGGTATGGAAAATTTGATATCATTTCATTTTGTAAATAATCTAGGTTTATATAACGATTTGAATTCAGTTTTAAATAGTTGTGTTCACATCTTGAATGGCTCTGTTATATTGCGGGCATTCTATATATAGCTTTGCTTTGAATAGAAACAAATTTCGATTCTGTATACGATTTGATTATTCCTAGTATAGAAATCAATAGATTTTGATTGGATTTGAGTGATCTTCGTTTGAATTTGATTGATTGGCTTGCCTTGTTAAGGTGACAAAATTAATAGTTTGGTTTGTATCATGCTCAGATTTGATTTGGTTATGATCCATGTGCTATAGTTGATAAACGGTTTGATTAAGTTTGATTTTTACGATTTTGTTCGGATCCGATTTCATTATCATTGGTATGCTATGACTAGTAAACATTTTCGGGAAGATACTCGTTACGATGTTGTGTCGTGTGTTGTTCTATATTTGATTGATTCCAAGTTAAGGAGAATTACTCTGTTTCTTTGATGAAAGTAATACACTCATATACCATTCGTGCCTGAATCGGGAAATGAATTCGAATCATAACAACTGTGTGAAAATCCTTAGCTAAATCGATTCGTTTTTGTTCTAAATTGGCAAGTTTGTTTTATGAATCGATTCCAGATTCTAATTGATGCTCTGTATTTTAGAAACGAATTGGTCAAACTCTGTTACAATTCGTTTGATTGAAACAATTGTGATCAAAATTAATCGATCTTGTCTCTTGACTGTGCAAGGATCAACGATCAAAATCTATGACAAATTATGTTTGATTGATCCTATTACGTTAAGTGTCAGTTATGGTTTGAATTCATTCACAGCCTATACAGTTATCATGATAATCCTGTTCGGTGCGATGGTTTCGCTTGTGTTGAGACAAGTATAACAAACTGTTTGAGATTTTTTTTCAATTGAATATCAAAACAATCTCATTCGATTTGTTGAGACACGATTATGATGTTGTTACATATGATTTCATTTACCCGACTTGTAACGATAATTGAAACAGAGTATTTCTATCCTTGTATTCGATTAAATGATTTGAATCTTTTGCTATGTCGTTACAGCTATAACGAATAAAAAATAATTTGGTTAGTATTGGATCGTATCACATACGATATGTTTTTCAATTGGATATGAAACAATCTTATTACTATCCGATTATGACTCTGAGAACCCGATTTTGTGGTAACAGAAGAACAGAGTAGTCCTATCTCTATGTTCGATTGAATCATTTTGATCCTGTTTAATGTTAAATGATAAAATCATTTTGATTTGTTTTCAAGTGATCATTTGAAGATAATTGGATTTAATTCTTTTAAAGATTTTGAATCGATTCTGATGCTGATTCTGTATCTCATTTTGACTAGTTATAGAATCAAATGATTCTGTAGCTAGTCTATAGAATTTAATTTTAATCATTTTATTAATAAAAGAGTCTTATAACATGTCTATTTTGGATCCTTTTCAGGTGAACTCGAATTGCATGGGATTTGATGGACAGTTTAGAGGATATTTGGATGATTTATTTTCATTTTAGTTTCCTAGTTTAGTTGATCTTGGGAATATTTTCCCAAATTATGTAAACAGTTTGATACTATCCACAGGGAGGTTTTACCCTATGGAAAAAATTATAAATGCTTATTATTTTTGTAATAACACCATCCTGATTCATGGGAGAACAAGGATATGGAATTTTAATACAGACTGAGACAGAATTTGATATTCTACTACAGCTTTAGCTTTTCATAATATCAATATTTTGTTCATGTTTATGTTTATCTATTTGCATTTTGATTAATGACTACTTTAGCTATATTAATATTTTGCAAATGATATAATTTAATCAATATAATCCATATCTGATTTCTTCCAGTATTTAAAAAACATAGAAATTACTTGATTCAGTTTGTGAATGACAAATTTCTCTTCTTCATGAGTTGAATTATTAAGTGTAAGTTTTTGCATAACAGGTTTCCCTTATTGCAGAGATTTATAAATCATATTATTGTTATGATTTTTTATGTCTTGTTTGTCCTGTAAACCAACTCAAAGAGCATTGCAGCGTATCGTTTACGAGAAGCTTCTGAATCATCCGGTGCGAGTTTCCTTCCTCCGACCAGCTTCGAAGTCATCATACATAGGACGAATCTGGAGCGTTTCCAGGTCTTTTTATTATTTATTTGTTTAGTATATTTGTTAGTATTTTAGTTAGATATATGTGTAGTTAGTATATTAGATTGTTTAATTTCAGTAAGTGTTATTTCTTATTCATCAAACCATAAAATCAAAAAGAAATACCTTTATCTGTCTTAGGGCAGAAAGCAAATGAGTTTTCCAAGTTTTATTCAAATCTGCGAGTTGTAGATATTGTATATTTGTGAATAAGTTATAATGCAATTGGTAATTAGATAGTTAATTAGTAGAGTTAGTATAGTAGTAATTAGTAGTTTATATATATATATATAGATAGTAGATTAGTTTGTTTGTTTAGTAGTTAGTTTTAATTAGATTAGTGTATTAGTTTGTTTTATTGTTAGTTAGTATTAGTTTGTTTTTAGTTAATTTAGTTTCTTGTATTTAGTTTTATTTAGTTTCTTTTATTTAGTTTTAGTTTAGTTTGTTTAGTTTTAGTTAGATTAGTTTTCTCTTTGGTTTTCTTAGGACCTTAGAACGGCCAACGGAGCCGCTAAACCCGTCAGGGTGGTTCATTCCAAACGGTTTGGGTTATTAGACAACCTCGGACCGGTTCCACTCTCTCAGTTGACAGACGGACAATTTCGCCCGTCAACAAATGGCGCTAGAAGGAGGGCCTGAACTTAATTAATGGCACGAGGCGGTCGCAAGACTCCTCCCCCCCCTAATCTATCACCTATAGTGACTAGAAGACATTCACACGATAATATTCCCCTTCAAACAACAACTACTTCAACCGACGATCCACAGATCACAGTTGAGCCAGCAACCCCTAATCCTACAGGTGGTCACATCCAAGAGATTGTTCGTCAATCTCTTATCAAAACACATAGTGCCTTAGCTCGTCTTAGGCAACCAAACCGTCCGTGAGGTCAACCTTTGGACTTCTCTGATATCAGAGAACAATTAGGTGACACTAACCTCACTGTGAATCCTACAGATCAAATCACAAATCCTGCTGCAGGAGGATCTGGGATACCTCCTTCACCACCTCCCTCATCTCCTTCCTCTTCTGGAGGAGATTCCTCTTCAGATGAAGTCAATTCACCTTCTCAGCCTTCCACACCCACTACCCCAATGGCAAATCAGAACAATCCTGCTAGACCCTGGTTGGACCAGGATGTTGTAGTTGTACCTGGAGCTCAGCACCCTTTACCTAAGCACCAGGAGAAATGGATTCCCAAGTTTGATCCTGATTCAAAACAGATAGTTGAAGATCATATTAAAAAATTTAGGTTAGCCATTAGACTACGCAATGTTGAACATGAAGATGTTGTCTGTAGGTTGTTCCCTTATACTTTTGAGGGTAATGCATCCACTTGGTACTTTGCCCAACAGCCCCATACCATCGTGTCTTGGGAAAAGTTTGAGTCATGCTTTTTGGAAAAATTCAGAGACGGTAAACCTCCGGAAGTCTTAGTCATGG
>JASDQU011443645.1:572-12791 GCA_032191745.1 Picea mariana | reverse complement strand
CTGACAGAAGGATGCATAGACGTAAATCCGTGAATGGGATGGCCAAGTCACACTCCTGGAAGATGTGAACTGATCCAATTATAAATAGATCAGTTCAAGATTTTGTTAAGGTTGTCAACTGGTTAAGAAGAGCTCCCTATTTTGTAATATTTTGATTAACAGAATTTTTCTCTGGTTTTGTATGAGATCTGAGACTTTCTCATTAATAGAAGTCAGCTTCTTTCATCATCTTGTTTAAATCATTTTTGAAACACTCGTGCATGGAGGATCTAGGTGAGGGTTGTAGTTGTATTGTAATGTAGGGTTGATTATAATGTTGTTCTGACATGTTTCAATAATTTCCTTGTTGCCTTTTTCCCTCTTATGCTGAAATTCTTGTGCATGGAGGATCCAGACGAGTTGTTGTAGTTGCATGGTAATGGAAGTTTGATTATTATGCAGCTGTTATATATTTCAATTTCTGAAACTTAACTTCAAGAGTTCTCTTGTGCCTGATGTTTTCTTCACCAAGATGCTTGAAATTCGGATGCCTATGGCAGACTTGTCCACCTTTCTCACTAAGTCTTCCACCTTTAACCTTAAACCACTAGCTGAAGTTAATGAGGACCTCATTTCCCTATGCATTGCTTGTCCATTTTCTGTGTTAAAACATTCTTGTACTAAGTTTAGTCAATTTGACCTCCATTCATAAGCCTACCTCCACAAACATTTTGATGGGTATCGGGCTTATCCTCTTGCAGTCTGAGGGTGACTCTCAGTGCTAATAGGTTCTATGAATCAAAGTTGTCAAGGAGGCTCTCTCTAATTTGCGAAGGCATCTTTGCCTTGCGATGTAACAGTACAAGGGGGTCCCCTCTTGGGTTTCCCTCCCTCACGCAGCATAATAGAACCGGGAGGCCAGAGAAAACTAATGATGAGGGCGCACAGAGCCAGATAGCTAAGCAAACCAGAGCTTTGATGCAGCAAATAAACAAAATGAAACAAGCCATGGCCAACCTGGAGTAATATCCGAGAAGTTGATATGACTGCATAGCCTCCTCCTGTACCTGTCACCATCCCTCTGGCATGGCTCATTGAGGGTGCAATTAAACCTACACGAGGGAGATGTCCCTCCATCCTCTGAATGTGTTTAAGTCTATACTCCATCCAAGAATGAGGCTTAGGGTGGCGACCGACCATATTAATAGCTTGGATTGCATGGGGGTTGTGTGGCATCCCCTGAGCTATGTGGCACCCCATCCAGACTTGGAACTTTAACACTTGGTGGTGGGGTTGGTTTCCTTTGTTGATGGCCTTAGCACCAGTGTCACTAATACATTATGTAACTTCTATTTTTGAATGGTAATGCCAAATGCTAGCTTATATATATATATATATATATATATATATATATATATAGAAAAGATTGAGATGGTGAATAGAATAAAATCACATACCTGAAATTTCTCCTCTACAAATTTGTATGTAAATTTTGCTCTTCAAAAATATCTACCCACTCCAAAGACTTTGTTTGTAAATCTCTCTTGCACAAATCTCCCCTGTAAATTTTGGAAAAAGAATGAAATAATGATTAGTATTTTCATTTATAAACACATACATTTTGAAAATATCAAATTCTCGCTCATTTTTTCATTGTATATTTTGGCGCATTGATTCGGTTTGGTAATTTATTTATTTTTACCCTTTAATGGTGTGCCCGATAGTAATATGCATTGTTGTGTTTGTTAGATGAGCGTCAATGCACTTTGTTATTAAGGAAGCACCGATGCGCTTTGTTATTGGGGGAGCATTGGTGCACTTTGTTATTGGGAGAGTATCGGTGTGATTTTTTATTAGAGAGAGCACCAGTGTGCTTTATTATTGGGGGAGCACTGGTGTTGTTGATAGGAACATATCCATCGATGCACTATTCCTATACAGTGCGCACCGCAAATTGCGGACGGTTTTTTTTAAAACAAAATTGAAAATGATAGGGTTTCGGACCCAATGCAATGAGTGATCCCATTGCAACAAATACCAAATGCCCCATACACAAGTAAAGAAACCCTATAAAAATCTATTTCTTGAAAAAAACTTATATTTGTGAAATATAGAGAGGAAAACCAAGAGAAACAACTAGGAAGCTAGGGCTTCCAATACTAAATGTAACTGTGAAACCTTTTTTATTTTTTTATAATGCAATGAAATTTGTTTGAATCAATCAGGGAAAATATTGAGATGATGAATAGAATAAAATTAAATACCTAAAATATCTCCTCTGCAAATTTGTATGTAAATTTGGCTCTTCAAAAAAATCTACCCACTCTAAAGACTTTGCTTGTAAATCTCTCTTGCACAAATATCCCCTCTAAATTTTGGTAAAAGAATGAAATTAGGATTAGGATTTTCACTTATAAACACATACATTTTGAAAATATAAAATTTCTGCTCATTTGTTCGCTATATATTTCGACGCATTGATTCGGTTTGGTATTTTACTTTTTTTATTTTACCTTTCAACGATGCGCCCGATAGTAAGATGCACCGACGTGTTTGTTATATGAAAATTGATGCACTTTATTATTGGGGCAGCACTAGTGTGCTTTTTTATTNGAGAGAGAGAGAGAGAGAGAGAGAGAGAAAAGATTGAGATGGTGAATAGAATAAAATCACATACCTGAAATTTCTCCTCTACAAATTTGTATGTAAATTTGGCTCTTCAAAAATATCTACCCACTCCAAAGACTTTGCTTGTAAATCTCTCTTGCACAAATCTCCCCTGTAAATTTTGGAAAAAGAATGAAATAATGATTAGTATTTTCATTTATAAACACATACATTTTGAAAATATCAAATTCTCGCTCATTTTTTCATTGTATATTTTGGCGCATTGATTCAGTTTGGTAATTTATTTATTTTTACCCTTTAATGGTGTGCCCAATAGTAATATGCATTGTTGTGTTTGTTAGATGAGCGTCAATGCACTTTGTTATTAAGGAAGCACCGATGCGCTTTGTTATTGGGGGAGCATTGGTGCACTTTGTTATTGGGGGAGTATCGGTGTGATTTTTTATTAGGGAGAGCACCATTGTTCTTTATTATTGGGGGAGCACTGGTGTTGTTGATAGGAACATATGCATCGATGCACTATTTCTATACAGTGCGCACCGCAAATTGCGGACGGTTTTTTTAAAAACAAAATTGAAAATGATAGGGTTTCGGACCCAATGCAATGAGTGATCCCATTGCAACAAATACCAAATGCCCCATACACAAGTAAAGAAACCCTATAAAAATCTATTTCTTGAAAAAAACTTATACTTGTGAAATATAGAGAGGAAAACCAAGAGAAACAACTAGGAAGCTAGGGCTTCCAATACTAAATGTAACTGTGAAACCTTTTTGATTTTTTTATAATGCAATGAAATTTGTTTGAATCAATCAGGGAAAATATTGAGATGATGAATAGAATAAAATTACATACCTGAAATATCTCCTCTGCAAATTTGTATGTAAATTTGGCTCTTCAAAAAAATCTACCCACTCCAAAGACTTTGCTTGTAAATCTCTCTTGCACAAATCTCCCCTCTAAATTTTGGCAAAAGAATGAAATTAGGATTAGGATTTTCACTTATAAACACATACATTTTGAAAATATAAAATTCCTGCTCATTTGTTCGCTATATATTTCGGCGCATTGATTCGGTTTGGTATTTTATTTTTTTTATTTTACCTTTCAACGATGCGCCCGATAGTAAGATGCACCGACGTGTTTGTTATATGAAAATTGATGCACTTTATTATTGGGGGAGCACTAGTGTGCTTTTTTATTGGGGAGAGCATCAATGTGCTTTGTTATTGGGGGAGCACTAGTGCACTTTGTTATTGAGGGAGCACCGATGCACTTTATTATTGGGGAGCACCAATAATATTTTAGTATTTTATATTAATAGTGGTTATCAGTGTGCTTTATTTGTTAAGCACTGGGGTGTTATTTTTTGGAGCACCAATGCACTTTTTTATTGGGGGTAAACTTTTTTTTTGGAAGCATCGATGCATTTTTTAGCACTGGTACGCTTTTTAATTAGGGAGCATCGACAATATTTTAGTATTTTATCTTAATAGCGGTTATCAGTGCACTTTATTTGTTAAGCATTGGGGAATTATGTTTTGTAAGAGCATTGGTGTGCATGGTCAACGTAGTGAACTACTGTGCATGGTTGACTTAGGTGCACCAGTGTTAAAACCTCTACAAACACCTTCGCCCACCCACCTTTGTTAAACACCTCCACTATAAACGTATAACGGATAAATTTTTCGAGGGGGTTCCATAAAAATCTCTGGTAGAAGGTGTTCTCCTTGTAGTGACATGTAATGCATATACATTTCATGGTGTCTCAGTGTGTGTTTTCCAATGTCCCTACAAGCACCTAAGAAACTGACAACTACCTAAAATTTTCATTATCTTGTAATAGGCATTTGGGCTACGAACCTTATGTGTCACTATCATAATAATAGAACATGTGAGCATTTAATATTTTATTTTTTTATTTTTAACTCATATCTTTGGCTTTGATGGATTGAGCTAAAAACTCTATGCTACCTACCTAGTGATCAATAAAAAAAATCATAATAATATAAATCTTTAGAAAAAAATTACAAGATAATTATTTGTGTGCTTTTGATGTTTTAGAATGGTGTCAGAATTACCACATATTAATTATGTATCTTTGATATTGCATGTGTTTTTGGCATGTAGTTATCAATGATTAATATCTATACCTATGGAAGAGACTAGATGTTATGCAACTTTTCCTTATTATTTTTATATCCATTGGATTGATATTAATATTTATACCTATCGAAGGAAGGGACTAGATGTTATGCAATTTTTCCTTATTATTTTTATATTTATTGGATTCAAAATTCAAAAGTCTATAACCCTTAAAAATATTGAGAGGAATTATTTAATAATGTTTTGAATTTATTAGTCCATGTCGTAGGCATAGAGGGACTATAGCGATCGATAAATCGTTGACATCATATTAATCTGTCCTTTGACCATTAATATTTCCATATTAATTATTGTTGGAACCAGGGAACTGAAAACATCGATTTTTATATAAAAAAAAAGTACCATATTTGTCATGATCTCATTGGACAAGGGATTGGAGGTCTTATTGTCGACTTCCCTATTCCCAATGTTATATATGTTGGCATATCCAAAGTATTTGATCGTATATGGTCTTTTTGAATCATATATTTTCTTATGCATTCGTTGAAGGTGGATTAATGCTAGCATTAATTCAAATGTTTGGTTTACCATTTTATGCTAGTTAAATTTATGGCAATGTTTGATATGGTGGCATATCGAAAGTTTGGACTTCTAATACATTCTTTGGTGTTCGAACTATTGTCACTAAAAATATAATATTTTTTTGGGGATACGTCAGAGACCTGCCACATAGAATTTTTTTCTTAAATGTATACAGATCATTTCTAACAGACTTAAATGTTTACCTAACAAGCGTGGTAATGTTGAATAGTTACTTAACAGGCTTGTTACAAGACATTTTCTTTCATTTTTAAAATTTATATGCTCCAACGACATTGCTGGTTCATTGGTCCATGCTTGTTTTTTGCATGGCACTAATTTGTTATTTGCATGTTCTTGTTGTTCTTGCTTGCATGTTCGTGTTGTTGCAGTTTTCACATTTCGGTTTCTGCAATCGCGATAGGAACAGCATTGTTCCTGGGGGAGTGGTTGTTGCTTGCTTCTTTCTTCACTGTATGATCTTTATTGTTGCTTGATTCGACTTTGCAGGGTTCTAGTCCTGCGCCTACAGTTGGGCCTTATTTGCAGGGTTCTGGTCCTACACCTGCACTTGGGTTCTTATTTGTTGCATGTTCTTGTTTGCCCATGGTTTGCAATGTTGGAATGCTGCATCTGCAATTGGATCTTTGGTTACATTTTTTTGTAGTGGAGTTTGCATAGAATACTATTAAGATAAAATAACAGACTATAAAATTTGAGGTGATGTAAATTGCATCTCTTACGCGTTGAAGCAGAGTTTGTCGGCCTCAAAGTATATTTCATAGTTGTCGATACTTTTTCCATGGATTCTGTGTTGCTATGGTTTCATAGTTGTGAGAGTGCATTTTGCTGTGTGGGAGATATAGATGTTCTCTCCCTTTTATTTTCCTCTTGTAAACTGTGTTTCTGACTCTATAGTTTCTCGCGTTTCTCTAGTCATTCCGACCCATTGTCGTTCGGTTGCATACTTAGCCAGTTTTATGGATATGGCTTTGCGGATAGTTTCTATCGAACTATGACAGGTCATGTTCGGTGTATACACTAGCTTTCCCGAATTAGTTTTCTTTAAAAGAAGGGCTCCTGGACAGAAGAGAATGCAATTTATGAAATTATAGGTTTCCTGGATAGCATAAGTTAATGATCATGGGTTCTCGGGGTGGTAGGTTGAACATTGGGATTATGTTTTTTCGTGCCCTGCAAATAGCACGGAGAGTTTTTCAAGGTCGTGTTTGGTGTATACATTAGCATTCTCGAATTAGTTTTATTTAAAAGAAGGGCTCCTAGACATAAGAGATTGAAATTTATGAAATTATAGGTTTCCTGGACAACATAAATTAAACATAGGAGATATGTAATTTTATAAAGTATATATATAAAGCATGCACGGAGCCATCATCCCATACTTAGCCATTTTTTGCATCGCGGGTTCTCATGGTAGCCGGCTGAAAATTGGCAATCGAAGAGTTCCGCAATATACAAATTGACAATCGGACTTGCAGACTATTTGAATTTTAAGGGCCTCGTGTTCAAAAAATTTAGCATTCTCGAAATAGTTTAGTTTACGTACGTTTTACATACGCTGGTGGACAAAAACACAAAAAAAAAAAAGTAAACATTTTTTGGATCGCGGGTTCTCGGGGTGGCGGGCTCTAAATTCGGCTTCTGTTGTTCGGTGTCCTACAAATAGCACAGAGAGTTCCACGATATACAAATTGAAAATCGGACTTGCAGACTATTTGAATTTCAAGGGATCATGTCCAAAAAAATTAGCATTCTCGAATTACTTTTCTTTACGTACGATTTACATACACTCGTGGAGAAAAAGATAGAAAAATAGTAGTATCGTCTGTTACATAGGGATTCATCCCCACTACCTTCACCGCTTCCCAATACACATTAAATATGCTTTCAAAAGTCAGAACCGAACAGACAGGTTCAAAAAGATGGGCTTTAATAACTGGAAAGCTCAAGTACGTCTCCCATTAAAATGAATAGGCAGGTGAATATTATGGGATCTAGTAATTTCTTTTTGCCTGCGTTTTGAATTTGCAAAAATATTTTTTATTTTATTTTATTTTATTTTAGGTGCAGTTTTAGTTTTCTTAAAAGATTCAGCATAGCTAACGAACGTGTCACCCATAGAGGCCTTGAGTTCATGTCCCTCTTTAATATTGTGCATATCTTAGATGTCATATTTGAGAATCTGCTCAGATATGGGAATTTTAATACGTGTTGCTAGTCATTATTCAGCGTACATATTCGAAAAGATTGGCATTAATAAGCGAAAATATCAAGAACATCTGTCATTAAAACGAATCAACACAAAATCTACAGAAGATCATCCAGCGTTGCTTTTAAATACTTATTTCCATTTCTCTCTATCATCAAAGAGTTGCGCTTTAGGATTCCTTTGTTCTAATGTTCCTGGTCATGGACATGTAAGACAACTTAGAGATGTGATTGAGGGGCAGATGAAAGAAGAGAGACTGGTTTTATGTGACGTGAGGTTTGAGTAAAAAAAACTATTTTATGCAAGAGAAACTCAGAGAGGACGAAAAAAAAAGAACAAGTATGTTCTGGTTGGTGTTCTCACTGTGTTCGATGCTTTGGTTGGTTGAAAAGGCTACCTGGAGATTTGTTTGTTGAACTTCTTTGTTTTCTTGCTAGGAATTGCAATGGATTTTGAGGTTGCGTGCAAAATAGTTCTTCGTTTAAGTATATAGCTTCTTCCAAAAACATAGATTTGGGAAGTGTATAGAATTGTACAGATCCCAGAAGAATTTGTTTTCCTCAGGGGTAGCTCATTTACAGTGGCTTGCAAAATGGCCTGTCATGTTTATAAATGATGCGAAATATTGCTCCATTTGCGAATGTAACTAGAGGTGGGTAACAGAAACTGTATGGGTGGATAAAATGACACATTATAACTACAAAAGTTTCTATTTCAAATTTTGATGAGCTACATGTGGGTTTAGTAACCGACTTGATAGAAAGCCATGTTCTTTGTCAAAGTTTGTTTGGTTTCCTCTGGATGTAGTTGCAGACTCCACATATTTGGCGTCACCTCCGAACATTCCAGACCTTTCTATGAGCCGCCATACCTCCACCGTTATGAGGAAATATATATTATGATGCCATCTTCAACATTTGATACACTTACCAGACCTGTGCCGGTGCGTTCTGTAGCATTTGATGCACTTGTCGCACCTCTTCTGCCTGAAGAAGTTATGTACCTCAACAGATTTTCATTTTTCATATGGGCTGAACGTTTCTTCCAATCTACT
Source organism: Picea mariana (assembly GCA_032191745.1). Taxonomy (NCBI): domain Eukaryota; kingdom Viridiplantae; phylum Streptophyta; class Pinopsida; order Pinales; family Pinaceae; genus Picea; species Picea mariana. Next base: position 4,214 of record JASDQU011443645.1, on the reverse strand, counting down.
TTAATAAAGCAAATAAGTTCAACATACAAATCCTCAAGTGGGCTTTTCAACCAAACAAATGATCGAATACAGGGAGAATACCAGTCACTACGTACTTGAAATTTTTTCCCCTGCCATAGTTGTTGTGACATAAAACGACTCTGTCCACTTTGAAATTGGCCTGAATCACATTTCTAAGTTGTCTCTGATGTCAAGGGTCAGGAACATTGGAAGGAAAGCACCTTAAACCCCAACTTTTCGTCGGCAAAGGGAAATTATACTTGACAAAGAATGGAATGTTAAATAAGCATCCATTGCAAGCAGGGCATATCTGGAAGAGACAAGGTATTCAAAAAACTGGGATAGATGTAGTTGGTAGCACCGATAAGTACAAAACCCAAAATTGATATTCAACTCGTTTTTTACGAATAAAGAATTTGAACATCAAGAAAACTGTCAAGAAGCTTCATCAATGTACATATTTCAGTATTTTCCAATTTCTGGTATTTGTTTTAATCGTATTTTGTACCTTCTTCCCCTATGTAGTTAAACATGAACAACAAGCTTTACTTTTTGCTGCCCACTACTTCAATCTAAATAAAGACCGGTATGTTCTTTCTTTACATTTTACATTTAAGAATATTTTTTCATAAGCGGCTCAACTGTTGACGTAATGTTCCTATTCAGTATGTTGGATATATTGCAGCTTCTTCTATTTGATAATATCCGTGCATTTATACTAATATCAATACTATTGGAATAAATACAAAAAACTTAGGCAATTATGTTTGGGTTTGCGGTATTAAACAACTATGTTCCATTTTCCGTCATATACATCTTGTAGCCAAAGAACTTCCGTAGTCTGCAATTTATGCTTTAATTACTTAAGTCACACCAAATATTGATTGCATTTAATTTAATTTAGATATTGATGTTTATGGAGAGTTGGTGTTCTCTCATGTCATTGCAAGCAATACAAGATGAATAGATGATAAGGATTTTATCTCGTTGAGACCACAATGCAAATTCATGTTTCTTGTTGCGCTATGTACATCTTGCAGTCAAAATTTTCGTGCTTTTAACGAAATTTGCGAACTGAAGAGCATCTTGAAAATTGGGAGATCAGTTACATTTGAAACAGAAACGATCCATTAATATATATTAGTATGAATATTATTCAGATAAATATGAAAAATTTCTCCATTGATAGATACTAGTATGAATACTATTGAAATAGATATCAAACCTTTGTCTTGGCCAATAGTTAGGCAGTTATCTGGGCACCAGGCCCCAGGTTCGCGGTACCCAGCACCTATGTCCCATGTTCCGTCATATACATCTTGTAGCCAAACAACTTCAATGATCTGCAGTTAATGCTTTTATTAGTGAGAACCCAGCAAGGGTTCGAAAACATTTCCATTAATAAATGAAAAAAAAAGGGTTTTTTCAACTGTCATATACTTATCTCTTTTCCCCTTTTGCTTTTCCCGTCCATTATGGATTTCTGGTTTTATACTTAGTCGTCTTTCTATGATGGGCGATTGCAGGGTTCATGCATTGGCATATCTTCATCTCCATCTGTATCTTCACATGACGAATCCAATCAACCGTTGTACCTTTCCATACCTAGGCAATTTTATGGTCGCGGTTACCGGATCGATGCATACGAGCTGGCCTTTTCTTCTTCCCACTCGTTATTTCTTTCTGGATATATACTTAGTGCCCTTTATATGGTATTCGGTTCCAGAGTTGGTGGGCTAACATGTCTTCATCTCCATGTATATCCTCACATGACGGATCCGACCGATCGTTATTCCTTTCCATAGCCAATTTTATGGTCGACGCTTGCGAACCCAGTTGCTTATCGTTCCGGTATATACATCTTGCATTCAAAACATTTGTGATCTACAATTCGACTGTGGGTTCCTCGTATACATTAACTTCGTTCAAAGTATCTGTTTCTTCTTTCCATCCCCAATAACTTCGCGTCCTTCCTGATATACATCAACAATGCTCTTACTAGTAACAAGTGGACATAGTGGCATGAAAGATACTTCCGTGATCTGCAATTTATGCCTTAACTAGTGAGAAATCAGCAAGGGTTCGAAATCATTTTCATTAATAATCAAACACTAGATGTTCTTCGGCGAGATACTTTTCCCTTGTCTTCTTCCCGTGTATTATCGATTTCTAGTTATATACTTTGTTGCGTTTCTATGATCGCGGGTTCCAACGTTGTCGTGTTGACATATCTTCATCTCCATATATATCCTCGCATGGAGAATTAGACCGCCCGCTGTTCCTTTTCATACTTAGTGAAGTTTGTGCCCGCGGTTGCCGATTTGGCGCAATTCAACTTTGTTTCTTCTTGTTCCGTCATCTACATCTACCACTCAAAATTTCTGTGATCTACAATTCCACTGCGAACTTCTCCATCCTTTTTCCCTTATTTTCTTCCCATGTATTATGGGACTATAAAATATGGACATGATATTTTATAGAGTATGTACGGATTATGCATTCCATACCTAGCGACATTTTGGATCGCGGGTTCTCGGGCAGGTGGGCTCAAAATTGGGTCTCCATTGTTCTGTGCCCTACAAATAGCACCCAGAATTCCATGATATACAAATTGACAAGCGGATCTGCGGAGTGGCGGACTCAACATTGCACTTCTATTATTATGTGTCCTCCAAACAACGCTCCCAGTTTCGCGATATAGAAATTGACACACAGAATGAAGGGATGGCGGGCAGGAGATTGTCATTGTTTACGGATGCTAATCCCTATGAAGTATCTAACAGTATCTAAAAAATTATTTTGAATACTAAATTAGCTCTTAGTAGTGACAACTGGACACAGAGGTATGAAACAGTTGGGATTGCACCCTCCGCAATATACAAATTGACTACCGGATTCTGACATCGTCCGCTCTTCTGTGTTACAGATTACGCATTCAAATGTTGGGAGCGATACAATTAGAATGTCGGGGCCTCACGTCTTCTGTAGACACCTTCACAGCCTGTTTTGGATCCTCCTGTTGTTGGGTTCAAGAAATGTGCAACCCCAGTGTTGGTGGGTTGACATATCTTTATCTCCATCTATATAATCACACGACGAATCCGATCGACCGTTGTTGCTTTCCATACTTGGCCAATTTTATGTCCACGATTGTCGGGTTGGCACCAATTTCATCTCCATCTATATCCTTGCATGGCGAATTGGACCGCCCGTTGTTCCTTTTCATACTTAGTGAATTCTATGCATGTCGTTGTTGAGTTGCCGCAATTGAACTCTGTTGCTTTTTGTTCTGTTATATACATCTTCCACTCAAAATTTGTGCAATCCCAACTGTTTTGTACCTCTGTGTCCAATTGTCACTACTAAGAGCTAATTTAGTATTCAAAATAATTTTTTAGATACTGTTAGACATTTCATAGGGATTAGCATCTGTAAACAATGGCAATCTCTGTTATAACCCTAATTTGCACCATACATGCTTACCTGGCATCAGGTCATCTCAGATCCCTTCTTTGCTAAAGCACTGCTGAACAACTCTTTAAAAAACCTCTTTTATAAGGGCCCATGCGCCCTACTCCATTACTACACGCGTGTACACACTAGCTGACCTAAAATAGCCCGCGTGGATCTACAAAAGCAAAA
>JASDQU011443644.1:13147-23285 GCA_032191745.1 Picea mariana | reverse complement strand
TTATTTATAACATTTTAAATATTTTATCCCAATCTTTGGTCTATCTAAATCTCCTTGGCTCATATCTACGTGTTTCATCCATTCCTTTTTTTTTATAGTTGCTAGTGAAAAATTATCAAAATAATGCTACGAAAACTAAATTAGGTTTTATATAAACTATTACGAGACATGGGTCAGAATGCTAAACTTCAAAGTCCTATGGGCAGGAATTCAAATTTCAAATATGGAGGGTGCCTAAAATCGACTTTTGGTTTATTATAAATGTTTTAAATAATTAAAATATTCTTTGATTTTTTTAGATATAATTATATAAATAAATAAATAATATGTGATTATTAAAAATGTTTTTAATAATTAAAATATGATTTTTTCATTTTTGAAATATTTCTATAAAAATAAAGAAATATTTAATTTAGTTAAATTTCAAACAAAGAAATATTTAATTTAGTTTAATTTCAAACAATTGTATTTTCATATCAATGTAGAATTAACATTCCTAGTAATCTATATTATCTTAGAAAAGGATTGGTTGACCCTTTCTCTAGATTTATATTATCACAGGAAAGGATTGGTTGACCCTTTCTCTAGATTAATATTATCATTTGGGAAAAGCCTAGGGAAGTTTTGGAAGAACCTTCCTCTAGATTAATATTCTTGTTGAGACGGAGCTTGAAGAAGGGTCAACCGACCATTCTTCAAGATTAGTATTCTTGTCAAATGAGAGCTACAGAAAGGGTCAACCAACCCTTTTTCAACCTTATAGGCTTTTCATCAAGTGGAAGCCTCAAGAAAGATCAAATAATGCATCATCTAGAATAATACTCCCATCCAATGGAAATCTGAGGAAGGGTCAGCCTACCATTCCTCTACATTAATATTATTGTCAAGGGGGAGCTTGAAGAAGTATAGGTCAACCCTTCTTTAAACTTAGTATTATCATCAAGGGGGAGCCTAGGAAAGTTTCACGTGACCCTTCTTCAATCTTCTAGGTTCCTCATTGAGGGGGATCCCGAGATAAGGTTAGTTGAACTTTCCTCTATATTAGTATTCTCATCTAAGGGGAGCTTGAAGGAGGGTTAATAAACCTTTATTTAATCCTATTATTCACATTGAGGGTGATCCTAAAAAAGGTTTTGTCATCCATTTTCAAGCTCATAGGTTTCCCATCAAGGGAAAAATCAAGGAAGGGTTGGTTGGCCCTTCCTCTAGATTAATACTCTTGTCCAAAGGGATCCTAGTAAAGGGTCATCCAACCCTTTATATACATTGATATTCTTATCAAGGATGAGTGTGAAGAAGGTTCAATTAACCCTTCATTAAGATTATTATTCTCATTGAGGGGGATCTCGAGAAAGAGGTGGTCATCCTTTATTCAATCCTATAGGTTTCTCATCAAGGGGGATTTTAGGGTAAGGTTGGTTGACCCTTCCTCTAGATTATTTTTATTGAGGGGGAGCTTGAATAAGGGTTGACCAAATCTTCTTCAAGCCTAGTATTACCATCAAGGGGGATCTTGGGAAAAGGTCATTCGACCCTTGTTCAATCTCATAGGTTTCTCATAAGGGGAAATCCAAGGGAAGTGTTCATTAACTCCTCCTCTAGATGAATGCTCTCATATAGGAGGAGAATGTGGAAGATTCAACCAAACCTTTCTATAGATTATTATTCTCATTAAGGGGGAGTTTGAATAAGAGTTGACTAACTCTTCTATAAGCAGGGTATTCTCATTAAGGAAGAACTCAAAAATTTCACCATGATTATTATCTATTTAATTATTTTCATTTATTAATGGATTAGATAAATTTTATGAATAACTTATCCTATATTTAATGGAACTATGTTACATAAACACTAACAAGTACCAGATAAATTTGGTCATTTAAATATCTAATAGTATGATTCATTATATTGGTAAGTATAGGAAGATTTGAAAAAAATGTTATTTTTTATAACAATAAACTTTAAGAAGACTTCACACATCACAAAAGACAAACTTACAATAGAAGTCATAAAATATGTGTAAAGTTTACACATTTTAGGTTCATCATATGAAGTTTTTAAAATAAACAAGCCACATGTGACAATGTCCCTGCCAGATACTAAGGTTTTGAGCGAGATGTTGCAATTGATTATTAGTTGGCTTTGCAACAGATGTAATTTGGGTTGACCATTCCAGACTAGTTCTTGTAATAACTTTAAATCGCAACAATCGAAACAATAGTTGGGAGCGCTCCATATGGTAGAAGTATTATGCGCATCGACATTGAAACCTAATAGATACCACATAAATCCTATAGAAGTGTAGTGACAAGGAAGAATAATTAGGAGTCCCACCTTCACAAACATTATTAGCATGAGAAACCTACTGAACAGAGGCAGGTATCTCTGAAACAACTTTATGTCGTGCACTAGTCGATCTTCATAATTATCTAGAACGATCTGATACTACCCAAGTGCGTGTGGAAGCCTTACCATATTAAGTGGGTGGCTCGTACTTATTTTTCTCATTTCTCCACTGGTCGGAACATCACTTCCCAGTGGATACACAACCTACCTTAAACACAAATGGAACAAACTTCAAGGTACTGAAGAAGCTAGACTCAACTTCAAAAAAGTGCTATGGTTGTTTGATTTAGACAATCAGGAAGAAAACCCATGCCAGTACTTAGACATTATAGTTAGACTCCAAGGGGAAAATAAGACTCAAGAACATAGGTATCCTTCATGATGGTGGGGAAGGCTTAAAAATAGACTATTATGGTGTTGAAGTATTGGTTGGGAAAGTGAGTGATATATTGGTCTCATCATTTGGCCAAGTCTATTTGTAGGCATGTAAGCCTCATCGGTTAATGGTTTTCCAAGGGTTATTCCACGATAAGGAAATGGACCAAAACACATACGTTGGTTCCAAGAGGACATCAATGCTATCTTAAAAGATATGAAAAAGACACAGCGGTGGTATTGTTCCATCAGAAATTTTCCCTGCATGAACATTCAATAATAACAAACAAATTCACATAAGGCATCCCACTTAATTACAATACCAAACTCGTCATATTGATAATGGGGCTGCATGTATGTGCTAATGAAACCTATAATGTGGGAGAATGTATCCCAAATGTTGGGGCCTTTCCCACCCCTGCGGGAATATCCTTCAAACTATCAAACAATTTGAATTTGTTTAAGACCAGAATATTAGCTAGAAAACAAACGAGGTCTAATTGCTACAAACCGAATTCATGAAATCTTATTTTGACAATGGAAAATCATGGGTTCATGGAATACATGTTTGGTCACCCAGATCCCTGATAATCAAAATGTAAACCCGTGAAAGATGAGCAGCTGGATGTCGTATGGCTAAACCAAATCCCAGTCCAAAAAATTTCTGGTGTCATTCATAATCCAAAAAATGTGCGAAAAGAGACGCGACAGGTGGATCTCACATCCAAAAACAGACATACCTTGTGGAATCGAGATGGAAAATCCTGCAGGATAATGCATACCATAAAAACCAGGCATAGTAGCATGAGCATTGTTCCAGGATCTATTGGAAAACGCATGAGTAGTGGGCACATTAGCGCTTTTGTTGGCCTGAATATGTTCTTTCTTGGCCTGTTGTTGTTCTTTCCTGTGATAATTTTCATATCCTCTCAGTGCTTGAGAATTGGTGAAGTCTCTACAACAGAATTGGAACTCATACTTTTGATTATACAAACCTGATTTTCTATCTTCATTATCCTTCTCATGATCATGTGTCGGATCTGATCGGTTCTCAATTGTCATCGTCTTTTGTCTCAGTTCAAATCCAAACAAATTAATCGACTTCAAAGTAGATGTGACCATGGCCATCTACCCCACATCAATAGTGAGAAGCTTGAGTTATCAAAGTATCCTAGCAAGCATAAAGAATGCAATGATAGACAATGATACAACCATGAAGACAAGGAACTTTCCATAGCCCACACCCATGGTATACTCCACCTTCCTGTGTGACCAACAAAGAAACTGACCTGCTCTACCACTTGTTCTGATGAACTCCTAGAACATATTTCACTTCCACCAGGGTCAAGGATGCACAACATTAATGAGGGTGACGACATCCCACGACCACCCCTTGGCTCCCATACCCGATGACAATGTCAAGGTAAGAAACTTTAGCTTAAACCATGTTTTAATGCCTTGGAAACTGTGCACCCAAATAATGGAAATTGTGAAAAACATAATGTCCATGCTATGGAAAGGATATAACAAGCCACATGTGGCAATGCCCATTCTAGATACTAAGGTTTTGAGTAAGATATTACAATTGATTATTAGCTATATTTGCAACAGATGTAATTTGGATTCACTCAGACTTCAGAGCTATTGTGCAATTTGGGTTGACCATTCCAGAATAGTTCCCATAATAAATTTAAATCATAGTTGATCCAGTTGGCTATTGGTGGCAACCCACCTATTCCAACTGGCTCCTATTGTTCGTTTTTAGTTCAACACATTCTTTTGTACTTCTTTGTAATTGTGGGTTCTACACTTCTGGGGTTGTCTAAATCCATACACATCTTCTAGGTGGATATTGGCGGCCTCTCACCTAATCCAACTGGATTATTTTGTATGTTTTCATGTCAACACATCTTTTTGTACTTCCAGGGCCTTTTTGGAGGCCTAAACAATTTTTTTTGGCTCACCATAGTCAAACTATAAACAAAGTCAAAGTTTGACGACATAATGTGTATCTCTCTAAAAGACATTTCCAACGAGCTATCATGCGCCTAAAACGAAGGTCGTATGCAAAAGTTACGACCCCGAGAAGTTGTGGTACCAACTTACCCATAGGGGCCCACATGACTTTTGACGTTTCACCTCCTAGGGTTAGGTTTTTTGATGTATAGGGTTTTGGAATTCATGAGTAATATCAAAAAGGCCTCTAGAGCCTCATTGTAATGAATTATGCTCAGACGGATGCACGTAGCAGCCACATCTCTTCTCAGAGATAGCTACCACCATTCGAGTAAGTGTTTCGGTTCTACAGTTTTAGTTATGAAGTTTTACAGTTTCTGCCTATTTCTTTATTCAATAGAAGATATTGTTCACTGGATATCTATCTTATGCTTCATATCTATGTGTTTATTGTATTCAGTCTGTTAATCAATTCATTCCTCTCCTAAATCTAGATTAGTGGTATCAGAGCAGTCTGCTCTTCATTTATTTTTTTTCGTGCATATCCCCGACAAGATCTGGGTACATGAAGTTGGGACTAGAACCAATCGATCCATTGCAAGATTGATCGCACCGAGCCCGACAACAACCCATGGGGGAAAAAAATAAAGATGATGGAGCAGGAGATCCTATTAAATTTTTTCTCAAGGAATCCCTCACACGAAAAAGGAACAAAATGATGGACAACTTCACAAAGATCCTTAGACTGTTGCCCAGAGGAGAAGCATCTTCATCAAACATCCATGCAACCCCCTTCAAGGTACATGTAAATTTTGATATTCCATTATTTGAAGGAATGATAGATGCAAATGTTGTAGATAAATGGTTGAATCTACTCGAAGGGTATTTTTTGATCCACATTTTTTCCGATAGGGAAAAGATCGCTTTTGCACTCCTCAAGGTTATTCTCCATGTTAAAGAATGGTGGGATACTTACTCTGAGCAAAGGTTCGTAGAGGAATCTGCAATGTTTGTGGTGGCCCCTATATGGGATTCCTTCTGGTACACCATTCAATAAAAATACTACCCTATTGGAATCTATGAGGACCAGTACACTAGATGGACCACCCTACATCAAGAAAGGGACCAGATAGTGCCATATTTCACCAATATTTTCCATACCCCATGCACCAAATTGGGCATCAAAGACTGAGCATCATCTAGTGCTCAAATACCGTGGTTGTTTGCATAGATGTATTCAAATAGAAATGGAGTTTTTGGACATCGCCTCATTGGGCACGACTTATAGATACGATGTCAATATCGAGCATAAATTTAAGAAGAAAAGGCTAGAGTTTGGATCTACAAACCCCTAACAGTCAAAGAAGGGAAAAGGAATCCCCAACCCACATAGCAAGGGACCAAGTCGAGATGGTCGCCCTCAAGACAACCAGTCCAAGTTGCAACACAAGAAGGGCAATGAGGAGACGAAGAAAGACACAGGAAAATGGTGTGAGTACCATAAAATCCCTTGGCATAACACCAAAGAATGTTTCTCCAAGCAGTCCTTCATGGCCGAACTGAAGGCTTCTGAGTTAGAGCCCAATTTTGATTCCAAATCAAAACCTGAAGGAGGGAAGAGTATTATCGATGTTAAACCCAGTGCCACTATTGCTACCACCAAAGTTAGGCCAAGTGAACCAGAATAACCATAGGAAGGGGAATGCCTCTTTCACTCGCAGATGTGGGTAAAGAGGGTTCCGCTTCATTTCATTGTTGATAGCGGTAGTAAAAAGAACTTGATTTCAACAGATTTTATCAAGTGGTTGGACCTGCCAACGACACCACATATGCAACCCTACACCATCAGTTGGCCTCGCCAAGTAAGAGATCTATGTGTCATCCAACAGTGTCATCTTCTCTATGACATCAAGCCTTTCAAAGATGAGGTACTATTTGATATTGTCCGCCTTGAATTTTGTGATGTTCTTTTAGGACAACCATATTTGTGGAAGCATTATGTTGTGTATGAGTCTAGACCCTGCAATGTTATTATTACTTTAGGTAGACAATTGTATAGGATACCAGAAGTAGCACCGCCTCCTTCCATTTCTTTAATCTCTGCTAAGAAATGAAGTAAGGTTATCTCACATACCGAGAAGTTTGTGTTCATTGTGATCAGTGCTCACAGTAAGTAGAAGGTTTTCGCCACATCTATGGCCTCTACACAAAGCCTCTATTTGCAGCAGAATCAAGTGGACGGGATTGTGGAAGAATACATAGACATATTCTCCTCACCTACAGGGGTACCGACACACTGCCAAGTCAAACATCCAATTGATCTGACCCCTAATGCACCTCTACATAATGGACTAGTCTATCGTCGCTTGATGATGGAAAATGATGAAATCAGGCATTAGATCCAAGAGCTTATTAAAAAGGGGAACATCAGACCCAGCTCCTCCCCTTGCAGAAGCCTGATTGTACTGGTGCATAAGAAGGATGGGACTTGGTGAATTTGCATTGATTACAAAGCCTTAAACAAAATCACAGTCAGGAACCGATACCCGATTCCCAAGATTGATGACCTTCTTGACCAACTCAAGGGGGGGAAATTTATTCATCAAGATTGACCTAAAGTCTAGCTACCACCAGGTTCCCATCGAACCAACTGATGTATGGAACACAACCTTCAAATATAAAGATGGTTTCTTCGAATGGCTAGTCATGCCCTTTGGCTTAACAAATGCACCAACCACTTTCATGAGGTTTATGGATGATGTATTGATATCCTTCACCAAATCCTTTTTGATGGTATATTTGGACGGCATCCTCATCTTCATTAGAGCGTAGGAGAAGCACATGCGACATATTCAACAGGTTTTGAGCACTCTGCGACAGCACAAGCTATATTCCAACTTGGAAAAATGATCTTTTGGCATGAACAGGGTCCATTACTTGGGCTACATTGTTGATGAGCATGGGGTACATTTTGATCTAGCTAAGATCCAATTCATTCATGACTGGACAGCCCCAACCACACTGACCGAGCTTCAAGGCTTCTTGGGACTAGCCAACTTCTACCGACGGTTCATGTTGGGATTATCCCATATTGCATGGGCCCTCATCCAGGTGACCAAGGGCGGTGTCAGGGCCAAGTTTGTGTGGGGGAAGCAACAACAATGAGCATTCGATGATCTAAAGCATATCTTGTTCTCATATCCAGTACTCTCCTTGCCTGATCTACAGTAGCTATTTGATATTGAGACTGATGCATCTGACTATGTTGTGGGCACAATTCTCACTTAGCATGGTCATCTGGTGGCATACCATAGTGAGACACTCTCAGATACTATCTAGAAATACCCCACCTATGACAAGTAAATGTATTCCATTGTACAAGCTTGTCATCAATGGAAACATTACATTCTGGGAAAAGAGATGATCATACACACTGATCAAAATCCTCTACAATTCATACAGACACAGGGGAAATTGCAGAATGACCGCCATCATAAATGGTCCACCTACCTGAAGTAGTTACATCTCAACATCAATTATAAGAAATCTATCTAAAACTGTGTTGTTGGTTGCCTCAGTCGACCTCCTGTGGCTGCACTCACCATTGTGCTCCATTATTCTGGACATGAAGCATCTGAGTGGCCCAACTTTATCAGCAAGATTCAGACTTCCCACCAATTATCAGCTATTGGGTATAGGTGCAATTGTCATCGATTTTCACATTCAGGATGGACTCTTATGCCACTTGGGACATATCTGTGTTCCTACAAGCAAGCATGCAAAGTTGATTTGGGAATCCCACTACAGTAGGATGGCGAGACATTTCGGTGTGGAGAAAACTATGGTCATTCTTCAGAAACATTTTATTGGCCAAATCCTTGACAGGACATCAACAAGTATATCAGATCTTGCACTGCCTGTTCCATTTGCATGCCAACCATAAAGAATCAAGTATTATACACCCCTCTTCCTACTCCTGAGAATCCTTGGGAGTCCATCTCAATGAATTACATGTCGGGCCTTCCATCCACCAAGCAAGGAAATGATTGTGTATTTGTGGTCATTGATCAATTTTCAGAGATGTCCATCTTCACATCCTACAAGAAGAATATTACAGTGATAGATGCTACCAAGATCCTCTTTGAATGAGTGTGGGTCCACTTTGGGATACCAAAGACCATCATCTATGACCGGAACAACAGGTTTATCAACACATTTTGGTTGAGTCTCTGGTCATTGTTGGACACGAAGCTCACAAAATCCACTTCTTTACATCCCCAAACAGAGGGACAAACAGAGGTCTTCAATTGGATGATTGTACACATCATGCACATGTACAATTATAATAATCCACGTACATGGGATGAGAGTCTCCCCTGTGTTCATCATAGTTACAATAGGGCTCTCCATAGCTCCACCAACCATATCCCATTTCAGGTGGGTCTGGGATTCAAAACCTTTGGACCCATTGATGTTGCACTTCCTCTTTCCACCACATAGAAAAATCTTCCCATGATCAATCTACGATCAACAAAGCCACCAGATTCATTGATTGGATTCAGCACATCCGCCAACAGGTCCAGGAGATTTTGCAGAAATCCAATGCTAAGTACAAGCAACACCATGATCAACACATGGTACCACACTAGTTTTAGGTTAATGAAAAAGTATGGTTACATTTGCAAAAGGAGAGTCTCAGTAGGTCCCATCGGAAGCTTCGCCTACTTCTCTATGGGCCTTGCACTATCACCAAGGTTGTGGGTAGAAATTCTTTTGAGCTAAACACTCCACCCTTACTTGTCCTGCACCTCGTGTTCAATGTGGACCTCCTTAGACCATACTTTCCACCATTATTGGACACCTCAGAGATCACATAACAAATGACAATCACAGAGCTCAACCTTGAATACATAGAACAAGCATCCACTAATTAGATAGTGGACACACAGGTCAAGAGCACTCGCCAACAAAGGATCTAGCTTTATCAGGTTGCCAAGGCAGGAAAACTCCTACACCAAGGAAAGTGGCTCACCCAGGGCCAAATCTAGCAGAAGTTTCCTCACCTGATTTGGGAAATTAATGCAATGGATAACATTTATTCCTAAGGGGGGAAGATTGATCCAATTGGTTATTGGTGGCCACCCACCTATTCCAACTGGCTCCTCTTGTTCGTTTTTAGTTCAACACGTTCTTTTGTACTTCTTTGTAATTGTGGGTTCTACGCTTCTGGGGCTGTCTGAAGCCCTACACATCTTCCAAGTGGATATTTCTAGCCTCTTACCTAATCCAACTAGCTTATTTTGTATGTTTTAATGTCAGCACATCTTGTTGTGCTTCCAGGGCTGTTTTGGAGGCCTAAATAATTTTTTTTTGGCTCACCACAGTCAAACTATATATGGAGTCTAATTTTGACAACAGAATGTGTATTTCTCTAAAATACCTTTCCAATGAGCTATCACGC
>JASDQU011443644.1:0-10200 GCA_032191745.1 Picea mariana | reverse complement strand
CTGATATCTTCACCAAGCCACTAGGAAAGTCAGTTTTTGATTTCCAGAGACAGCACTTAGGCATAGTCAGTGCTGATGATTGTAACTGTTGAGTCTAAGAGGGAGTGTTAAATATATTGTACCCTCAACAGTATGACCGTACACTGCCAGCTGTACTGGACAGTTGTACTTTCTACTTCTGTCCTGCTTGAGCATATATAGCTCAACCATCTTACATTGTAACAATCTTCTTAGTTCTGTACTTCTTCATACATTTGAATATACTATTCTTTTCTCTCTACATTTCTCTTTGCTCCACAATTTATCAACAATCAGGAAGAAAACCCATGCCAGTACTTAGACATTATAGTTAGACTCCAAGGGAAAAATAAGACTCAAGAACGTAGGTATCCTTCATGATGGTGGGGAAGGCTTAAAAATAGACTATTCTGGTGTTGAAGTATTGGTTGGGAAAGTGAGTGATATATTGGTCTCATCATTTGGCCAAGTCTATTTGTAGGCACATAAGCCTCATCAGTTGATGGTTTTCCCAGGGTTATTCCACGATAAGGAAATGGACCAAAACACATACGTTGGTTCCAAGAGGACATCAATGGTATCTTAAAATATACGAAAAAGACACAGTGGTGGTATTGTTCCATCAGAAATTTTCCCTGCATGAACGTTCAATAATAACAAACAAATTCACATAAGGCATCCCACTTAATTACAATAGCAAACTCATCATATTGATAATGGGGCTGCATGTATGTGCTAATGAAACCTATAATGTGGGAGAATGTATCCCAAATGTTGGGGCCTTTCCCACCCCTACGGGAATATCCTTCAAACTATAAAATAATTTGAATTTGTTTAAGACCAGAATATTAGCTAGAAAACAAACGAGGTCTAATTGCTACAAACCGAATTCATGAAATCTTATTTTGACAATGGGAAATCAGGGGTTCATGGGATACATGTTTGGTCACCCACATCCCTGATAATAAGAATGTAAACCCGTGAAAGATGAGCAACTGCATGTCATATGGCTAAACCAAATCCCAGTCCAAAAAATTCCTGGTGGCGTTCATAATCCAAAAAATGTGCGAAACGAGACGCGACAGGTGGATCTCACATCCAAAAACAGACATACGTTGTGGAATCGAGATGGCAAATCCTGCAGGATAATGCATACCATAAAAACCAAGCATAGTAGCATGAGCATTGTTCCAGGCTCTATTGGAAAATGCATGAGTAGTGGGCACATTAGTGCTTTTGTTGGCCTGAATATGTTCTTTCTTGGCCTGTTGTTGTTCTTTCCTATGATAATTTTCATATCCTCCCAGTGCTTGAGAATTAGTGAAGTCTCTACAACAAAATTGGAACTCATACTTTTGATTATACAAACCTAATTTTATATCTTCATTATCCTTCTCATGATCATGTGTTAGATCTGATCGGTTCTCAATTGTCATTGTCTTTTGTCTCAGTTCAAATCCAAACAAATTAATCGACTTCAAAGTAGATGTGACCATGGCCATCTGCCCCACATCAATAGTGAGAAGCTTGAGTTATCAAAGTATCCTAGCAAGCATCAAGAATGCAATGATGGACAATGATACAACCATGAAGACAAGGAACTTTCCATAGCCCACACCCATGGTATACTCCACCTTCCTGTGTGACCAACAAAGAAACTGACCTGCTCTACCACTTGTTCTGACGAACCCCTAGACTCTAACATACTTCACTTCCACCAGGGTCAAGGATGCACAACATTAATGAGGGTGACGACATCCCACGACCACCCCTTGGCTCCCATACCCGATGACAATGTCAAGGTAAGAAACTTTAGCTTAAACCATGTTTTAATGCCTTGGAAACTGTGCGCCCAAATAATGGAAATTGTGAAAAACATAATGTCCATGCTATGGAAAGGATATAACAAGCCACATGTGGCAATGCCCATTCTAGATACTAAGGTTTTGAGTAAGATATTGCAATTGATTATTACCTATATTTGCAACAGATGTAATTTGGATTCACTCAGTCTTCATAGCTATTGTGCAATTTGGGTTGACCATTCCATAATAGTTCCCATAATAAATTTAAATCATAGTTGATCCAGTTGGCTATTGGTGGCAACCCACCTATTCCAACTGGCTCCTATTGTTCGTTTTTAGTTCAACACATTCTTTTGTACTTATTTGTAATTGTGGGTTCTACACTTCTGGGGTTGTCTAAATCCATACACATCTTCTAGGTGGATATTGGCGGCCTCTCACCTAATCCAATTGGCTTATTTTGTATGTTTTCATGTCAACACATCTTGTTGTACTTCCAGGGCCTTTTTGGAGGCCTAAACAGTTTTTTTTGGCTCACCATAGTCAAACTATAGACAAAGTCAAAGTTTGACGACATAATGTGTATCTCTCTAAAAGACATTTCCAATGGGCTATCATGCACCTAAAACGAAGGTCGTATGCAAAAGTTATGACCCCGAGAAGTTGTGGTACCAACTTACCCATAGGGGCCCACATGACTTTTGATGTTTCACCTCCTAGGGTTAGGTTTTTGGATGTATAAGGTTTTGGAATTCATGAGTAATATCAAAAAGGCCTCTAGAGCCTCATTGTAATGAATTATGCTCAGACGGATGCACGTAGCAGCCACATCTCTTCTCAGAGATAGCTACCACCATTCGAGTAAGTGTTTCAGTTCTACAGTTTCAGTTATGAAGTTTTACAGTTTCATCCTATTTCTTTATTCAATAGAAGATATTGTTCACTGGATATCTATCTTATGCTTCATATCTATGTGTTTATTGTATTCAGTCTGTTAATCAATTCATTCCTCTCCTAAATCTAGATCAGTGGTATCAGAGCAGTCTGCTCTTCATTTATTTTTTTTCATACATGTCCCCGACAAGATCTAGGTACATGAAGTTGGGACTAGAACCAATTGATCCATTGCAAGATTGATCGCACCGAGCCCGACAACAACCCATGGGGGAAAAAAATAAAGATGATGGAGCAGGAGATCCTATTAAATTTTTTCTCGAGGAATCCCTCACACGAAAAAGGAACGAAATGATGGACAACTTCACAAAGATCCTTAGAATGTTGCCCAGAGAAGAAGCATCTTCATCAAACATCCATGCAACCCCCTTCAAGGTACATGTAAATTTTGATATTCCATTATTTGAAGGAATGATAGATGCAAATGTTGTAGATAAATGGTTGAATCTACTCGAAGGGTATTTTTTGATACACATTTTTTCCGATAGGGAAAAGATCGCTTTTGCACTCCTCAAGGTCGTTCCCCATGTTAAATAATGGTGGGATACTTACTCTGAGCAAAGGTTTGTAGAGGAATCTGCAATGTTTGTGGTGGACCCTATATGGGATTCATTCTGGTACACCATTCAATAAAAATACTACCCTATTGGAATCTATGAGGACCAGTACACTAGATGGACCACCCTACATCAAGAAAGGGACCAGATAGTGCCATATTTAACCAATGTTTTCCATACCCCACGCACCAAATTGGGTATCAAAGACTGAGCATCATCTAGTGCTCAAATATCGTGGTTGTTTGCATAGATATATTCAAATAGAAATGGAGTTTTTGGACATCACCTCATTGGNCGAAATGGAGTTTTTGGACATCACCTCATTGGGCACGAATTATAGATACGATGTCAATATCGAGCATAAATTTAAGAAGAAAAGGCAAGAGTTTGGATCTACAAACCCCTAATAGTCAAAGAAGGGAAAAGGAATCCCCAACCCACATAGCAAGGGACCAAGTCAAGATGGTCGCCCTCAAGACAACCAGTCCAAGTTGCAACAAAAGAAGGGAAATGAGGAGATGAATAAGGACATGGGAAAATGGTGTGAGTACCATAAAATCCCTTGGCATAACACCAAAGAATGTTGCTCCAAGCAGTCCTTCATGGCCGAACTAAAGGCTTCTGAGTCAGAGCCCAATTTTGATTCCAAATCAAAACCTGAAGGAGGGAAGCGTATTATCGATGTTAAACCCAGTGCCACTATTGCTACCACCAAAGTTAGGGCAAGTGAACCAGAATAACCATAGGAAGGGGAATGCCTCTTTCACTCGCAGATGTGGGTAAAGGGGGTTCCTCTTCATTTCATTGTTGATAGCGGTAGTAAGAAGAACTTGATTTCAATAGATTTTATCAAGTGGTTGGACCTGCCAACGACACCACATATGCAACTCTACACCATCAGTTGGTATCGCCAAGTAAGAGATCTATGTGTCATCCAACAGTGTCATCTTCTCTATGACATCAAGCCTTTCAAAGATGAGGTACTATTTGATATTGTCCGCCATGAATTTTGTGATGTTCTTTTAGGACAACCATATTTGTGGAAGCATCATGTTGTGTATGAGTCTATACCCTACAATGTTATTATTACTTTAGGTAGACAATTGTATAGGATACCAGAAGTAGCGCCGCCTACTTCCATTTCTTTAATCTCTGCTAAGAAATGAAGTAAGGTTATCTCACATACCGAGAAGTTTGTGTTCATTGTGATCAGTGCTCATAGTAAGTAGAAGGTTGTTGCCACATCTATGGCCTCTACACAAAGCCTCTATTTGCAGCAGAATCAAGTGGACGGGATTGTGGAAGAATACATAGACATATTCTCCTCACCTACAGGGGTACCGACACACTGCCAAGTCAAGCATCCAATTGATCTAACCCCTAATGCACCTCTACATAATGGACTAGTCTATTGTCGCTTGCTAATGGAAAATGATGAAATCAGGCATTAGATCCAAGAGCTTATTAAAAAGGGGAACATCAGACCCAACTCCTCCCCTTGCAGAAGCTTGATTGTACTGGTGCATAAGAAGGATGGGACTTGGCGAATTTGCATTGATTACAAAGCCTTAAACAAAATCACAGTCAGGAACCGATACCCGATTCCCAGGATTGATGACCTTCTTGACCAACTCAAGGGGGGAAATTTATTCATCAAGATTGACCTAAATTCTAGCTACCACCAGGTTCCGATCGAACCAACTGATGTATGGAAGACAACCTTCAAATATAAATATGGTTTCTTCGAATGGCTAGTCATGCCCTTTGGCTTAACAAATGCACCAACCACTTTCATGAGGTTTATGGATGATGTATTGATATCCTTCACCAAATCCTTTTTGATGGTATATTTGGACGGCATCCTCATCTTCATTAGAATGTGGGAGGAGCACATGCGACATATTCAACAGGTTTTGAGCACTCTGCGACAACACAAGCTATATTCCAACTTGGAAAAATGACCTTTTGGCATGAACATGGTCCATTACTTGGGCTAAATTGTTGATGAGCATGGGGTACATGTTGATCTAGCTAAGATCCAAGTCATTCATGACTGGACAGCCCCAACCACACTGACTGAGCTTCAGAGCTTCTTGGGACTAGCCAACTTCTACCGATGGTTCATGTTGGGATTATCCCATATTGCATGGGCCCTCATCCAGGTGACCAAGGGCGGTGTCAGGGCCAAGTTTGTGTGGGGAAAGCAACAACAATGAGCATTCGATGATCTAAAGCATATCTTGTTCTCATCTCCAGTACTCTCCTTGCCTGATCTGCAGTAACTATTCGATATTGAGACCGATGGATCTGACTATGCTGTGGGCACAGTTCTCACTTAGCATGGTCATCTGGTGGCATACCATAGTGAGACACTCTCAGATACTATCTAGAAACACCCCACCTATGACAATTAAATGTATTCCATTGTACAAGCTTGTCATCAATGGAAACATTACATTCTGGGAAAAGAGATGATCATACACACTGATCAAAAGCCTCTACAATTCATACAGACACAGGGGAAATTGCAGAATGACCGCCATCATAAATGGTCCACCTACCTGAAGTAGTTACATCTCAACATCAATTATAAGACATCTATCTAAAACTATGTTTTTGGTTGCCTCAGTCGACCTCCTATGGCTGCACTCACCACTGTGCTCCATTATTCTGGACATGAAGCATCTGAGTGGCCCAACTTTATCAGCAAGATCCGGACTTCCCCACCACTTGTCAGCTATTGGGTATAGGTGCAATTGTCATCGATTTTCACATTCAGGATGGACTCTTATGCCACTTGGGACATATCTGTGTTCCTACAAGCGAGCATGCAAAGTTGATTTGGGAATCCCACTATAGTAGGATGGCGGGACATTTTGGTGTGGAGAAAACTATGGTCATTCTTCAGAAACATTTTATTGGCCAAATCTTCGATAGGACATCAAAAAGTATATCAGATCTTGCAATGCCTGTGCCATTTGCATGCCAACCATAAATAATCAAGTATTATACACCCCTCTTCCTACTCCTGAGAATCCTTGGGAGTCCATCTCAATGAATTACATGTCGGGCCTTCCATCCACCAAGCAAGAAAATGACTGCGTATTTGTGGTCGTTGATCAGTTTTCAGAGATGTCCATCTTCACATCCTACAAGAAGAATATTAGAGTGATATATGCTACCAAGATCCTCTTTGAATGAGTGTGGGTCCACTTTGGGATACCAAAGACCATCATCTCTGACCAGAACAACAGGTTTATCAACACATTTTGGTCGAATCTCTGGTCATTGTTGGACACCAAGCTCACAAAATACACTCTTTACATCCCCAAACAGAGGGCCAAATAGAGGTCTTCAATTGGATGATTGTGCACATCATGCACATGTACAATTATAATAATCTACGTACATGGGATGAGAGTCTCCCTTGTGTTCATCATAGTTACAATAGGGCTCTCCATAGCTCCACTAGCCATATCCCATTTCAGGTGGGTCTGGGATTCAAAACCTTTGGACCCATTGATGTTGCACTTCCTCTTTCCACCACATAGAAAACTCTTCTCGTGATCAATCTACGATCAACAAAGCCACCAGATTCATTGATTGGATTCATCATATCCACCAACAGGTCCAGG
The DNA here is from genome assembly GCA_032191745.1 of Picea mariana. Taxonomy (NCBI): domain Eukaryota; kingdom Viridiplantae; phylum Streptophyta; class Pinopsida; order Pinales; family Pinaceae; genus Picea; species Picea mariana. Next base: position 3,231 of record JASDQU011443644.1, on the reverse strand, counting down.
AGATTTTGCAGAAATCCAATGCTAAGTACAAGCAACGCCATGATCAACACATGGTACCACACTAGTTTTAGGTTAATGAAAAAGTATGGTTACATTTGCAGAAGGAGAGTCTCAGCAGGTCCCATCGGAAGCTTCGCCTACTTCTCTATGGGCCTTGCACTATCACCAAGGTTGTGGGTAGAAATTCTTTTGAGCTAAACACTCCACCCTTACTTGCCCTGCACCTCGTGTTCAATGTTGACCTCCTTAGACCATATTTTCCACCATTATTGGACACCTCAGAGATCACAGAACAAATGAAAATCACAGGGCTCAACCTTGACTACATAGAACAAGCATCCACTAATTAGATAGTGGACACACAGGTCAAGAGCACTCGCCAACAAAGGATCCAGCTTTATCGGGTTGCCAAGGCAGGAAAACTCCTACACCAAGGAAAGTGGCTCACCCAGGGCCAAATCTAGTAGAAGTTTCCTCACCTGATTTGGGAAATTAATGCAATGGATAACATTTATTCCTAAGGGGGGAAGATTGATCCAATTGGTTATTGGTGGCCACCCACCTATTCCAACTGGCTCCTCTTGTTTGTTTTTAGTTCAACATGTTATTTTGTACTTCTTTGTAATTGTGGGTTCTACACTTCTGGGGCTGTCCGAAGCCCTACACATCTTCCAGCTGGATATTTCTGGCCTCTTACCTAATCCAACTAGCTTATTTTGTATGTTTTAATGTCAGCACATCTTGTTGTGCTTCCAAGGCTGTTTTGGAGGCCTAAATAATGTTTTTTTGGCTCACCACAGTCAAACTGTAGACGGAGTCTAATTTTGACAACAGAATGTGTATTTCTCTAAAATACCTTTCCAATGAGCTATCACGCGCCTAAAACAGAGGTCGTATGCAAAAGTTACGACCCCAGGAAGTTGAGCTACCAACTTACTCATAGGGGCCCACATGACTTTTGACGTTTCACCTCCTAGGGTTAGGTTTTTGGATGTCTAGGGTTTTGGCATTCATGAGTAATATTAAAAAGGCCTCTAGAGCCTCATTGTAATGGATTCTTCTCAGACGAATGTTCGTAGGAACCAAATCTCTTCTCAGAGATAGCTACCACATTCAAGCAAGTGTTTTAGTTTTGCTGTTTTATAGTTTCAACCTATTTCTTTATTCAATAGAAGATATTGTTCACTGTATATATGTGTTATGATTCATATCTCTATGTTTATTGTATTTAGTCTGTTAATCAGTTCATTCTTCTCCTAACTCCAGATTAGTAGCACTCGAAATAGTAGCCGGGAGCCCTCCATATGGTAGAAGTACTCTGTGCATCGACATTGAAACCTAATAGATATAACCTACCCACATGAATCCTAGAGAAGCACGGTGAGAAGGAATAATAATTAAGAGGCCCACCTTCACAAACATTATTAGCATCGGAGACCTACTGAAGAGAGTCGAGTATCTTTGAAACAACATTATGTCGTGCACAAGTCGATCTTCATAATTAGCTAGCACAAACTGCTACTACCCAAGTGGGTGCATAAGCCCTACCATCTAAAGTGTGTGGCCCATACTTATTTTTCTCATTTCTCCACCACTCGAAACATCACTTCCCAATGGATACACAACCTACCTCAAACACAACTGCAACAAACATCAAGGTACTGAAGAAGTTAGACTCGACTTCAAAAATGTGTTATGGTTGTTTGATTTCAGCAATCAGGAAGAAAAACCCATGCTACTACTTAGACATTATAGTCATAATCCAAGGATAAAATAAGACTCAAGCACATAGGCAACCTTCATGATGGTGGGGAAGGCTTAGAAATGGACTATTGTGATGCTGAAGTATTGGTTGGGCAAGTGAGTGATATATTGATCTCATCATTTGGCCAAGTCCATCCGCAGGCACAGAAGCCTCATCGGTTGATGGCTTTGCCAGGGTTATTCCACGATAAGGAAATAGACAAAAACACATACATTGGTTCCAAGAGGACATTGGTGGTATTTTAAAAGATACGTAAAATATGCAGGGGTGGTATTGTTCTATTGACAATTTTCCCTCCATGAATGTTCAATAATAACAAACAAATGCACATAAGGCATCCCACTTAATTACAATACCAAACTCATCATATTGATAATGGGGTTGCATGTATGCGTTATTGAAACCTGGAATGTGGGAGAATGTATTTGAAATGATAGGGCCTTTCCCACCCTTGCGAGCATCTCCTTCGACCTGTAAAACTTGAGGGAATCTCCTTCGACCTATAAAATAATTCAAATTTATTTAAGACCAAAATATCAGCTAGAAAACAAACAAGGGCTAATTGCTACAAACCTAATTCGTGAAATATTATTTTGACAATAGAAAATCATGGGTTCACGGAATACATGTTTGGTCACCCACAACCCTCATAATCATAACGTAAAATCGTGAAAGACGAACAACTGCAGACCGTAGGGATGAACCAAATCTCAATCCAACAGGTGCTTGGTGGCATTGATAATCCAAATTTTTTTCGAAAAGAGATGTGGCAGGCAAAGGTAGGTGGATCTCACATCCAAATATAGACATACATTGCAGAATCAAGATGGAAGAGCCTGCAGAACAATGCATACCATAGAAAACAAGAACAATAGCAAGAGCATTATTTCAGGCTCTGTTGGAAAACGCATGAGCAGTGGTGTTAAGAACCAAATATCAATACAGCATAGAAAATCCTCAGAAAAAGTACTCAACGCCTTGAAAAAAAGAGAATTTCAGATAATAATCCTCTTCGAGGGGGAAACCTCCTTATACCCCACTTAAATGTTCAAGTACAATATGATTCAAAATGAAAATGTCTCCTTGGTATATATAGGAGACTAGGAGGTATAATTACAACTAATGGCCTAAAGCCAACATAAATAAAATAACATTGCTAATATAATATGCCCCAATTAAGGGGTAGTGAGCCAATATTAGGGCTTAACATGCCCATCCCCTTGAGACAAGTGTTGTCCGCAACGCTTGAGGAACTCTGGATGCTTCTGTATAAAAGACTCATCTTCCCAAGTGGAATCTTCAGCCGATAGTTTCCTCCATTTAATGAGATACTCTGAAATGGATCTATTCCTCAGTTGGAAAATTCTTGTGTCAGTGATGGCTTCAGGCTCCAATATGATTTTTCCTTCCTCGTCAAGTTTTGGCAATATAGTTTGAACTGGGATCTTGTCGCCTATAACCTTCTT
>JASDQU011443643.1:0-15613 GCA_032191745.1 Picea mariana | reverse complement strand
AATTAAATTTCTTCTTAAGAAAGGCAAAATCTTCTTAATGAGGAATTTTGTTACCTATGTTATAGCCCTTAGTTGACACATTTGATGCAAAATATTTCATCATAGAAAATCCAAAACATTGTTTTACTAAAGCTACTCTCACTTCACCTTGTGCCCATGGTGAAGAGCACCCTAGTTGTTGAGGCCACATGGCCCGTGTTTTTATGGATCTATTGGGGACCATCCACCCTTGGAGAGCTACACATCCACCTTGGACGAGATCTAGGAGATTTTCATTGCCTACCTTGAGGAGTTGGTTGTGGATCTATCCACTTGGAGGCCTTTGGAGGCTAGATGTTGCACCATTGACTCATCTTCTTCCCTCTTTGATGGAGACGTCCCACTCTCTTGGGTCTATTTTGGTTGGAGGATTGTACATGTGGCTTGACCATCTCACTATTTTATGTATTGTTGAACAATTAGTTGGAGGAATTAGTTCTTTAATCCTCCATAGGCTAGATCTAAGAATCTCACATGAGATATTATTATTCTATTGTAAGGGAAGTTGAGTTAGAATCTATATAAAGAGTAGCCCTCCTTCATTGTCACTCATGGTTGGATTTTTGGAGCTTCCACTCCTTGGAGCTCAATTGACATATCTTTGTTGGGGCATATGGTTGTGTAAAGGTTTCTTTCTTTGTGAATGTGGGTGTCAATTCTTGAAGCTTCTCTATCTTGGTTCTTATTTGGTGCATAAAGATTGATGGTGAAATGCTCAAGCCTTTTATAAGCTAACTAGATCGATCATTGAAGGGATTTTTAAACCATTGGAGAGAAGACATTTTGGGGTAACTCCTCTCCTTTTTCCTTTGTTGGTTTGATAATTATTTGATTCATTGCTTTGTCTATCCATCTTGGAACCGTAGCAAGAAGTATTGAGTATGTTTATCAAGCTATAGTTGATCTTGTTGGTGAAGGTTGCTCGCTTGACAACCCCTTCTTGTAGGGCTTTGATCTTCATTGCTAATCTTGATAGATAAGAGATTATTCTTCCTCTTTGGTTATAATCTCTTATTCCTAATCCTTGAATGAAATAGACCAATTCTTAAGAGGGGTTTTCTTCTTGGCTCCATAAGCCTCATTGATTCACCTTGACTCCATTGCCCTTGTTGGATTTGGCTCTGATCTCTACTTCCTTCCATCATCTCTTTTAAAATCCTAAGAAAACCCAAAACATTGTTTTAAAAAGCTACTCTCACTTCACCTTGTGCCTCATTGCTTAGCTTTAGTGATCCTACTAGGGATACCCCTTGAGCCAGAGAAGAGCCAACCCAAAGTGAGGAGGATAGATTGCTTAAGTGATAGTGGGGATTGTCCTAATGGTTTCCCCTTGAGTTGTACATTAAGGATTAGGGCTTTATAATTAAGTACAATTTGGGAGGTAACAACTTCCATGCTACAAATCATATCTTGTGATGAAAATCACTAAGTTACCCTCATGTAATATGAGGGGTAACGAATAGCAACATTCTTATGACTAGCAATACAAAAGATCTTAACCCAAGAAACTTTTAGGGGAAAAGGTTTTAAAGCCTAGCAATATCTGTGGACTTCCTAAGAAAGGAGTAAATCAATGACAATCTCTTTCCAACTAGAGAAAGGCTAGAAAGTAAAATTCAAAGCCTAACGAGATTAAGAGAGGCAACCAATAAGTTGGCAAAGCTAGAGGCTTCGTTAATAGGGCTCAATCTAGCCATAACAAAAATATATACATCATTAGAAGTTGGGGAAGATTGTTAGCTATTGGGGTTACTCCAAAGGTGTTTACACAATATGATGTGGGTGCATGGTGTATGGATTACTCTTGGTTGGTTTGTGATGGACTTTCACATGTGGAGGTGCCCTACTCTTGGATTGCTAGACCTTGTATGGGTGCTTATGTGGCTTTCTTCCTCAAGGTGTTGGAGACCTTTCGATGGCTTGGTGACACTCTTCATACTAGCCACATGGAGATTGGTTGCTTGTTTGGAGGACGCCATGCTTTGGAGGAGCATTGGGCATTCTAGAGGAGGGCATTCAGCCCTAGATGGCATGGGCAGACTTGGATCGATGACATTGAGCCTTGTACTTCACTTGAGGACGTTTGGCTCAAGGGAGTGATCATGTAGGTGTGGTGGACCCAAAGGAGCACATAGCTTTGGAGGAGCCTTGGACCCTTGGAAGCCTTTGAGGAGTGTTGGACCTTGCTTGAGGAGCACTCATACCTTGGAGCCTTGTTTGTTGACAACATCACCTTAGAGCTTGACATTTGTCATTTTGGAATGCAAGGTTTCACATGTGTGGACCTTCTTGTTAGAGAAAGGTTACTTGTAAGGGTTAGGCCCACTTTATATTGTTGACCTCCCTTACCTCTCACATACATAGAGGAAGGAGAGAGTCCTTTCATCATTCATTCAACATCTTGCGTTAGAGATGTGAAGTATGGAGCGCACCTCTCTCTCTTGTAAACTTCTACATTGTAATCTCTCTCTTTGTCTTAAGTGTTACGACTCTTGGAGAATCTAAGGGAAATTCTAGGGTTAGGGGTTTCACCGTAAAGAGACAAAGTAGACTAGGGTTTGGTAAACCCTAGGGAAGAAGAAAGCATTGTTAAAGAGGACAGGAGATGCCTTGCATTTGCGGGAGACAAGTGTTGAAACCAAGGAGGACTTGCTTGTGTTGATGCTTGCTTGTTGGAGATCTTTGAAGGTGGCCATTGGCTAGGGTTTTCTTGGTTTTCTTGACTTCTCCTATGGATGGCTCTAGTCCTCTCACACAACCTAATTCCTAGAACTTCCACGATGTGTTAACTCTTACAACTATCCCAATTCTACCAACTCTCTTTCCCCTTCAGTGTACACAACCCAAGGAATGGGATCCCGTTCTCTACCACACGGTCCCTTGAGCTATCCCACTTCCCTCCAGGGCTTCAACACGGACTAACCAGGAAAACGTTTTGTTGGGAACTCCAAAGATTTTCAACTGTAATGGTGTTTCTCAATGATAGCAGTTCCCCTTGCACATGGGCCTGAATTTCCCACATTCTTCATAATAGCCATACCCATCATCATTCTATTTCAGTCATGCCAACATATGCTCTCCCAACAACATATGAGAAGAATGATGGACAAATCCCTCTTGCATAACCAAAAGTCATAGGTTATATTTGCATGCTCACAAGTCGCCACGTGTCTTCCTAAGAAGCCTACATATCTCACTTTCCCCCACTAACTCCAAGGTTAATATGTGTAATGTCCCCCACCTCTTGATGAAGAGGTCTGGGAAGACTTAGTGGTCTAGTCATCCCCACTAGACCATAGTCTTATGCAGCATGGGGAAAGGTCAGCTAACTCAATGTTATATTTTGAAGTTGACTTGAAAAAAGGTAAAAAGGGTAACTCAATGAAGGAATAGAGCACTTGAGGTTGAGTTAGGAGTTGACCCTAGGGGTTAACTTAACTCAACAGAGAAACAAAAAAGAAGTATAAAGGAAAGCCTAGGGCGCACCTCTCATTCATCTTGGATATCATTGCATTTGGTTATTGAGCTCTTGAGCACACAGTTTTGAGGGTTTTGAGATTACAAACCCTAGAGAACAACTCAGTGGTGAAAGATTCCACTCACCTTGTTCCAAACTTGGTCTCAGGGATGAAATACTCCACCCACATCATTCTATAGTCTTCACAGGTTCCATCATTGATCCAGGAGGGCAGCAAGGTCGTACCATTGAGGGTTTTTCCAGCAGGAGCGCATCATTTCATGAGGAAGAATTCGATCCAGCCTTGTGACAGGGTCTAGAGCCATTCTAGCATTTGGGTTTTACTTGCAGGGCCTTGTTCATCAGTTTTGGAGCAGTTTTGGAGAGTTACTTCGGCTAGATCATTATAAACAGCTTTGGGACGGTTTTGAGAGAAGGAGGGCGCAACTGTGATTCAGATCTTGGCATTTGAGGGGTTCACACCTCAGATCTGACCCTGAGACTTCTCCTAGGGGCTTGTGGCAGCCCGATCTACATTTCTAGAGAGTTTCAAGCGATTCGGAGGCTTCCTTCATCAGGGTCGAATTATTGGGCACTTCAGGGTTTCAAGAGGGCGCAGTCTTGATTAGGGTTTCAGCAGTTTGGAGAAGTAAGACTTGGCATCTGGACTTTAGACTTCAGGGAGGGTTTCCCCTTACCCTGATCTATGTTTTTGTGGAGTTTGGCATCAATTGGAGTTCTCCTTCAGCTGGGCCAAAATCTTGGCCTTCTCATCTATTCAACAGGACGTGCCAGCAGCTAGGGGGGCTGGACGTGACCCTGGTTCTTTTGTATTTGGTCTTCATTCTATATTCAGCCTTTGTAGGCTTGTTTTGTATTGTCGGGAGCATTTTGTAGCAGCTCATATATTCTCTACTTGGAGCCATCTGATGTTATTCCAGATCTACATCCATTTTGTATCAGGTTCTTGCTCTTCATAATAATAAAGGTCAGATCTATGCTTTTGGGTTCCATATCTTATGTACTGGTTAGATCTTGTGTTTGCATTCAATTTATCTTCAGATTTGTGCTTAATAACTAAATATAACCCTAAGGTTGAAACTTAAGAGGCCAACCTGCACATAAGACACAAACAAACAAGTACATCAGTGGTTAGTTAGTTTTCCAAGCAAAAAAATTGGCTTGGGAACATTATAATATGACTTAGGATAATATGAGGTAAGTGTCTTAGGCTTAGAATAAAATAATATTATTTCTTTTTGGTTGCCTTTCAAGCCACCTTTCGAGCCCCCTAAGCCCCCTTTCCTTCCTCTCTTGTGGAATCATAGCCCCCCATGTTTTGTCCTTCTTCGTCTATAGTCGGTGATGTATTTTTTATTATTAACCTTCAATGTACAATATTTACATATTACATCGTTTGGCTCTCGACCTTTCATCATATACACATATATACATTACTAATTCCTGGATCAAAATTGGGGTGTTACAAACTACTTGAAAAACCCAATCACATGGAATATAGTAGAATAGAATAGAATTTTCATTAAAAATCCCATGAGGCCAATTGCCCTATGGGACAAAACAATTTACATCCAAGGCAACATTTCTTCTACAAATGAAAGGAAAAAAAATATGTATGGAGGATGCAATATCCATTATTTGGATCAGTGTTGATAATATCGGCATTGGCAAAAAATAAGCAAGGATCCGGAAAACATTGTTTCGGAAATAATCGGCAAACCGCAACAAACATTAAAAAATACAAAATATATTCATTTTTTTCAAAATTTTAAGCATATAAAGAAACAACGACATCAGATAAACATATTGGCACACAAATATGGAGAAAGCACTGATATATATGATGTAGTGGATGCCAAATAAAAAATGATACATCAAAATCAATACTAGATCCTGAAACCAGAACCAATACAAAATGACATCACATATATAATTATAAATGTATCTCATCATCATGAGGTAGATGTACAATGACAAATGAAACAAAACTAACAGCTAGTTATCCAATATCAATGCCATCTCCCCCTTTTACGGGAAAAGATAATGGGTTGTTTGTCAAACCTGCCCTAGCAGTAGAAGGCCCTAAATCTAACAGTAGACAACAACTAGTGTGTGTCAAAGTAGGTGTATCAATAAGTGTAGAAGGTGGTGTTGACGTTAGCACATCACCCTCCATGATGTCTTCAAGTTGCTCCCCCTCCTCCTTCTCCCCTTGTTACTCCTCTTGCTATTGTTCCTCCTTTAACCATGCAAGTGCCTCCTCCATGATAGGCACCTCAACCTCCACCCTCCACTTAGAAAATACATCAATATTGTCCAAGGAAATGGCATCCATATCTAGTGTTCTATCCATTTGCCTCAGCCATAGTCAAAGATTTTAATGGACATACACGAAGTCATTGAGACGTGAGAACTCCAACCTGTAAGACGGTCATAAATAATTTAATGAGTCTCAAGGGTCATAATATATTAGAGGGTCATAGACTCGTAAATTACAATAAATGTAATTGTTATGTTGAAGTTCTAAGTTCCAACCTGATGCGTTTCTTTGAGTGTAATTTTTCAAATACACTCTAATTGCGCTCACATCCTGAAGAGCTACAAGTTTGACTAAGGATTCGGATGGCAAATCTTTGTTGTAAATTTGGTGCCCTTGCACCATAGTTTCTCCACCAAACATCTACAACAAATAAGAAAGAAAGAGAACATAAAGAAAACATAATTAAACTTTAAAATAAATTATAAAACACATAATTCAATTTTAAAAATATAAAGTTCTAACTTCTAAATTCTAATGACTTACATGGCATCAAAATGGTTCTTGCAGCAACAGCATCGTCAAAGCCAAATAGTCTGGTACCATCCCGATASATCTCTATCTCRCGATTAATTTCAATGTGAATCCCAGCATYAGGTACCATCCTCTGAAGACAAGTAAGGAGCCCTTCCATCACCTCGCCATCAAAACCAAAGTTGCATTTGTAGGAAAATGTGGGGTTGAAGAAAAATGTCGTTGCATGAACGGATCAAGGAGCATCCCGATCCACCGACTATCAATCAAATCCCATAATAGCATCTGTCTACGAAACTCGAGGGTTCCCTTACCCGCATAATAAGCCCAGATAGCTTCTTTGGCCTTGTTGTCGCCTAATACACACCTATAAACGTTGAGAAGTCTCCAACCCACTTGGTGTGTCCTTGGAGGCACAAACCTGAATCCAGACCCACTGTCACCTCAATCTAGACTCCTTCCATCTAGGCTCACTCCTAGGGAAGCCAAGGGGGGTAGACCCTATTAAACTATGTGAAAGATTAATTTTAGTTCTAGGAGTTAATTAAGTTGTTGATTAGGGAGACCCAACCCAATGACAAGCAACCAATGCAATATGCAATCTTTCAATGATAAGCAAACCTTTATTTTATAAACAACTAGACCGGTGCCTAAAGATTATTAAATTTCTCTTATTGAAATATATTCACAAAAAGGATATCTTTACAACTTGAAATAAAGAATAAATTTATCCACACAAAGACTCAAAAAATAACTTTACATATAAACAATTATTTCCAAAGAATTAAAGAATGTTTGAATAAGAAATAAAGAATAATGTAAATAACTTGCATAAAATAAATGTAATGTAAATACTTGAAAATAAATTGATGAAATAGAAATTGCAAGGAAATGTAAATGTTTTGAAAAGTGAATAGGTTGATTTTAATTAATTTTAGGTCTCTCTTTGACTTAGGGGGAATTAGATATGAAATGTTCCAAATCTAAACTATGTGACTACCTCAAATCCTTATCCCTTAGCCAAGAGGAAATGTTGGGTGCTCAACAAGAGAACAACAAGGTTCTCCCCTAGCTCCACAGGTCAAATCCAAAGTGCTTGGGCGTTCAACAAGGAAGACACTTAGTGCAATGAAATTGTCCTGACTTCAACCCCTTCTAGCCTCCATAAGTCACCTTATTTTAGTGGCCAAACAATAATGGAAAATGAGTGCCTGATTAAACTAACCACACAATCCTTTGCCCTTTCTTATTACCCAAGATCCACAAGGTGACAAGGGGAGGGAATACGGGGCAAAGGCGGGGTAATTTTTATTTACTTCGCAAAAATTGAAATTTTAAGCACTAGCCAAAATGATATTGCAAGGGTGGCAAAGCCACTCACATGCAAGGTGTGGGCAAACAAAAATTAAATTGCTTAAACTAAATAACAATGAACAAACTTAGCCACACAACTTTGGCACAATGTGGAGGACAAAACCTACCGATTTTGTGACAAAGGTGGGTAGGAATTAAACAACTTTACAGGCCTCACAACTATGGCACAAGATGGAGGACAAAGCCTACCGATGTTGTGACCCAAGGTGGGCAAAAAAATTAAGCAAAAATCATAAAGTTAAATCTAAACTAGCCAACATGATTTTGCAAGGATGGCAAAGTCAATCACATGCAAGGTGTGGGCAAAAATTCTAAAACTAATTCATAGATTATAAACTTTGAAATAAATTAGAGAATGCAAACCCAAGAGACTCTCCTGGGCTGCTTACAACAACTTAGAAAGCAAGAAAAGGAAAGGGGTTTTGCACCAAAGCTTGTAGATGTTTACTTGAGCCTTTAGTGGCCAAATTTGAGCAACACCTCCCCTTTTACTGGTGAAAACCTGAATAAAACAGCAAATAAAGCTTGCTGGAAAATGCTAAAAATCACCTAAACAAGTTAGTTTTTTGGTTAGTATATAAACAAAAAAAATTCTATACAAAATCTGAACTTGGAAAATGATTTGTAAGCAAGATTTAAATGATTACTTATGCAGAAAATAAGTATTAGAAGCTGAAAATTAAATCAAAAAATTATGTGAAGTAAAATGAAGCCTTTGGAATCCACTCCTCCAAGCTTTGGCAACCTGTAAATCTGTAAACCCTTGCGACACAATGAGGCAAGAAGGTGAGATATTTTAAAAGGCCTACAAAATATTTTGCAAACACTAATAAAAGCAAATCACATTAACCTATAGCAATACTACTACATATTTATCCCTAGCAAAATACTTTGCTTAGGGTTCTTCAAGTAAAACAATGTGAGCAAAAATAAACAAAAATTCACAATATTACCTTAACGAAGATAAAACACCATACAAGAGTAGCCAAAGAGTACCAAGAATACACGAAGAGATCCTCCAAAGCTTCATTTCATTGCTCAAAAAATGGCTGCAATATTGCAGCAAGTTTACATGAGAGAAATGAGGAGAAAGTAAGAGAGAGAGGGAAGAAATTTTGGCATAATAGAGTTGTTGAGAGACTTGATGCCAAAATGAGGAGAGGGGGCTTCCTTTTAAAGAAGGGAAAGAGGAGAGACCCCTCTTGGATGAGCTACAAGTGTCACCCATCTAAGAAAGAGAAATCCAGTCAAAGGGGTTTAGGGTTTTGGGATGAGTTAGGGTTTGAGGGGTGAGTTGTGAGGGGGGGAAAACCCCTTTTCTTGTGTTTAAAACTTTGACTAGGCTCTAAGGGGGGCACACTTAGGGTTTGAGGCTTCCTCCATCTTTAATTTTTACTTTTCCCTAAGTTCATGAAGAAGGGGGGCGCCTCTCTCACTAGGGAAACTTAACTTAAGTTGTTAACTTGACTTGAAGGGATTCTTCTAAGTGGATTTTCACTTTTCCAACTTAGGAAATACATTAGAAAACATTTCCCCACTTCTTTTCTTGACTTTAGTCACTTTTACAATTTTTGGTTTTTTACCTTAGCCAATTATTTGTTGATTTCTGATTGACTTGGACTCGTCATGGACATTGACCTAGCAAAACTTGTCCAATTGAGCTGAAACTTGGTCCAAGGGGGTAGGGGGTCATAAGCCATTTGTTTTGAGTATTCACACCCCTATACAAAATCCCCAAGGACCAAATTTTTACATTTTTCATCAAAAATAATTAAAATTTCCATTTTATGGAAAATTTTAATTATTTTAAAAAATCCTTTCAAAACCTAACGGAATTCCGCAAGACTCTGGGAGATGTCTAGCATGGTCATTTACAACATCTTTAGACCTTAGTCACCCACTGGGCTCGGTTATTAGAATGTCTTTCACCACTTTGGAGGATTATTGAGTGAAAAACTCAAGATTAATTAAAATCGTTGAAAAGCAAGACTAATTACCTAAGGAAAAAAACACCCGATGAAAGGACTTCCCTAATGATAAAGTCCTAGGCAACTAAATTATTAAAACTTGACCCATGCTAACATATTACAAAATTATCCCACGCAGGGGAGCGGACATTCCGTGGACATAGAAAGAAGTGTTGGGGGCAAAATTGCCTTGCTGAGCCAAAAGTCTTCAAACTTGTCGTACCACAAGGTACATATCTTCGTGGCACATGACGTTGACACCTAGTTGAAATAGGTGGTCAACAAGACCTATCCATGTGTAATGTTCATGACTTGGCTAGTCTAAGAAATGTTGGTAATGTGTGTGTAGGATTAATTGTTTACAGCATATAAATGATCATACAAATAACAAATGCGACAAAAGACTGCAAAGTTTATATTATGATATCTCTATGGAGTACAAATGTCGAATGCGGATGAATAAAATGAATCACTCGACTAGATCAAATGACAAAAGGATCTTAGTTGGAATACAATAAGCAAACTAAATGATAATACTCGATAATAGATGAGCACTGTGGGATCAAATGATGAGCTGGAACTATGGCAGCTCACACGGTAACTATTGTAAGTCCGGAAAGTTCGCCCTGGTGGCTAAACCTCTCGGAATGGCCTGGAAACTGTCCCAAATGATGCGCCCTGCTCTAGGTCTCAGTCTTGGTGACTGACCAACCCCTCTGTTGGTGTATCTGGACCCAGATGGATCCCCCTAGGGGAATGCGTCCCTTTCATTGGAAAACTACGCCCTAGTGATTCCACCGTCGAAATCAGCTGAGATGTGTCTCAAAATGATCGCCTTTGCCTGTTGTGAAATGGGTCGAAAGGGTTTCCTTGGATTTGATCTGATGATTGCTCGAGAACCCCGAATGTGTCCGCCAAAAGTGTCGCACTCCCAAGTCTGGAAAATGTGCTCCAGATGATTCCTCCGTCGGAATCTGACGAGGAAACAAAAGAAAGATGTGCCTTGCCTTCTTCTCAACTGGGTCGAAGGGGAATCTCTAAACTCTCCCTGGATGGGACAAGTCGATCCACTGAACCTCCTCAGAAGCTGCGCCCTCACCCTGAATAAGTGTGCCCTTGCTGTTGGAACATGTGTAACTGCTGTTGAAGAATGATGGAAGACCTGTGTGATCATCCCGGTGACTAGGGTGTGTCTCTCAACACTGAAATCAGCCAACTGGTGTTTTCCTCCTGGAATCCACTAAACTATCTCTCTTGAGATGCGCCCCTCTCCATAATGATGAATTAGGTCGTTGACCCTTCTCTTATAGCTTTCCAAAACCCTAATTCGCTGTTGAAATCCTAATTCGTTGTTGACTTCTAATTTTAGCTCGTTTGTTTTATTTTTAGCTCATATTGGCTTAAAAGCGCTTTTAACCACTTTTAGCTCAATGTCACTTTCCAAACATAACACATTTGACTGGAGTGACCTCTAGTAACCATGTTTACCCCTTTCTAGCCCTGGCTATGGTCTAATAGGGCGGTTTAGACCATTAAGCCTCCTCTCTGGAGCTCCTATTTGGAAAGGGACATTACACCATGGCCTCATACAAACAGCCCATTGTGGGCTTATCGTTATCAATCAATCTCAGAACCTTTACCAAAGGTTCACTCATTAAGCACACTTCTACCACTCCTTCCCAGAAGGAGTCATTGTACACCACTCTGGCAATGGATCTCCCATCCTCTCTCCTGCTATATGTACAATCCCGCCACTCATCACAAACAAACATTTGCTTCAACTCAAACTGACATTGAAGCAAAGACTGAAGAGTAAGGAAGTTGGTGGCAAAACGAGTGATTATAGGACGTTGCAACTCCCTATTTCTGGTGTGTCTCCTCATGAGGCTAAGAACGAAAGCATTGTTATATATGAACTTGGGGATGCTCCTAGCTTGATCAATCACCTCCTTGATGAAGGAAGTTTTCCCCATATCCTCGAGCATCAAATCAATGCAGTGTGCAGCGCATGGAGTCTAGACCAATGAGCAGTGCCTATCCATAAGTATCCTACCAGCAGCCACATAATTAGTTGCAATATTTGTTGCGATTTGCACCACATTATGCAAACCAATCTCCTGGATGAACCCATCCATCAACTCACACAGCAATGTTGCATCTTTTACATGTGTCGATGCATCCACTGATTTAATAAACATGGTACCTCTAGGACAATGTACCAAGAAATTGAGAAGGGTCCTACCGTTCCTATCTGTCCAGCCATCGGACATCACTGTGCATCCAGAGAGCTCCCATGACTACTTCAACTACGTCAATCTAGAGTTGATGTCCTTTTCTGCTTGAAGAATCGGCCCCTGCAACTCCTCAAAGGTAGCGCTTTTATATCCTGGGCCAACAACAACAATGGAATCACACATCGGCTACCAAAATGGATTGTTTTTGGTGATGTGGAGAGGTATGTCACTCCAGAAAAGACACCTCCCCATAACCTTGTATGTGTATGCCTTCTCCCTTTTCTTTAACACTGACATGATGGATGGTTGTGCTCCAGCGCTGGTTCGTGGAACAAAAAAAGATGCAGACCTCTCGGTAGTTGAACCCGTGGAGCCCCTCCCACTACCCTCCATGGTAGATACCCCTGAACTTCTAACTATAAGTTCGGCCTTCTTTGTGGTTGCATCTTCTTTCTTTTTATCCTTTGCTTCAATTGAATTACATGCAGCTCTCATAATCTTCGAGGTAGATTTAAGACAAATCCCAACATCATGCCCGAGGATTTTAGCTAAATGGTATTTCAACCTGCTAATCCCTCTCGTCATATGCACCCCACACAATTTGCAATTCAATCGTTGTCGGTTTGTCCCATATTTAGGGATCCCATACAGCCAAAATGCATCCAAAGACTTCAGCATATTTTCAATGGAAATTGACAACTTCAAAATTTAGCCCTAAGGCACCAAAAAAAACAAGAAAATGACATTAAACCCCACTAGAAAAAAAATAATAGCCCATTGGTAAAAAAAATAATAGCCTCTAGATTAGAATATTAGCAATGAAAAATGACAATAAGAGGGTGAAGAAAAAAATAACATTAAGGCTCAAGCTTGTTGTCCCATTAAAAAAAAACCCTTACATTGTTTTATGGCTAAGTTGCACGAAACAGGGAAATGTCTGGAAGTTGCCGAAACGGGGATGGTAAGAAACGCGAACCTCCAAAAATGGAAACGTCGTGTATATATATATTACAAAAAAAAATACATTATCTTGCAAGAAAAACATAATGACACACACAAATGACATTTTAGAAAGAAAACCATGTCTATATTAAATCCCATAGATGATCAATATCATTGATTACATGATGCAAGCAACAAAATCCAAAATTAGCCTTTATAGATGAAGCTATACATCCAAAATCAGCCTTTATAAATGAGGTTGTACGTGCTGAAAATGAAATAAAACATGAGCTAAAGACAACTACAATTACATAGATTCCTAATACATGCCATACCGATCCTCATCCTCATCATTAAAAATAGAACAAGATGCATGTTCAGTAAAACTAGAGCATGGATGGGAAGAAGAGGCCATTCCACTTCCAGTTGTTGTTGCATCATCACCAATATCAAGAGAAGCAAGAGAGAGCTCCAAGTCTGGGCATTTTGAATCCACATCCCACTCTTTATGAGGCCCATTTCCATATTCTTCACCCCTACAAGACACAAAGCGGAGGTTTGAATGCACATATACAAGATCTTCAGCGTTCTGGGATCCCAACATATTGTGCTTCACAGAATGAACGAAACCATAGGTGCTCCAATTCCTTTCTGTTGATGAAGAGCTTGCCACTTGTGATAGAATATGAGTGGCAAGGATTTGCAAATATCCTCCATTTTCCCCATGATAAGTCCACAATTTAACCAGGTTCATGGTCCTCCTCTCCTCCAAAGACGATATGTCTGCAAAATCCTCTAGTCCAGCAACAAAACAAGCAAATTCCTCCCTCACATCTATTTGTTGAGAAGCTGGAAACAACCTCTGGAAGGCCTTTTCACTCCATTGGCCACCTCCTTGTCCTTATGTGGGGCCTTCATCTTCCCATTGCTTTGAGAAATGAAATCTTCATCATAAAATCTAGGATTTAGAGCATGTGCCAAAGAGTGCAATGGAGTGTTAAATCCATTCCACTTTGTAACAATGATGGATCTCACATGCTTAGCAAAATCAGCGTCAACAAAATGAAGAGTGGGAGCCTCTTGTGTAATAATTTCCACGATTTTCTCAACCATGGTATCCATGCCATAATAAATCTTTCCTAAGAAAGGTTTGTATGTGTCTGCATCTCGAAGAAGCTCAAATGCAAGTAATGTGAACTTGAGCAAGAATTCTATCGTGCTCCACCAATCCTCATCAATCAACACCCTCTGCACCATACTTCCTCTCTCTGAATATACCTGTCTCCACTCAACCTAAGTGGCACCCACCACCATACTCATTAATGCAGTTTTGACCTCAACAAGGCGGTGCAACATTATGAAGTTTGAGGCATATCTTGTCTCAGTAACTATGAGCAACTCCAATTTGGAGTATTCTCGATATATTGCTTGAAACTGGTGGTGGTTGGTGATGAATTTTATAATCTCCCTAGCTTGTCGTGTGATCTGCTTAATCCATGCAGTTTTTGCCTCAATCTCTTCTAAAATCAAATGAATATTATGGACAATGCAAGGAGTCCAAAAGATACAATTGTATCTACTCTCAACAATCAAGCCTGCAGCTTTGCAAACAGGTGCATTATCTATGATAATTTGCACCACATTTGTTGGCCCTACTTGTTCAGTAGCAGCAATGAAAATAATATATTTTACCTCACTTGAACAATCTTATGTTTTTAAGACCATTGCTCCTTTTGGCGATGATGCAGTGGCATTGATCAATGGCCTCCGCCTTGTATCAATCCATCCATCTGAGATAATGGAAACTCTTATGTTGCCCCATGAGCTACAAATTGGTTTTAGAACATCCTCAAAAAGTACTCTCTCTTTGTTGAGCAAAATTGTTCTAAGTTTTTCATAGTTTGGCCCCTTGAAACCTTGAGGGGCTGTGTTAATTTCCCTCACCAAATCCTACCAATAGGAGGACCAAACCACATTAAATGGGATGCCACAAGCAAATGTGGCCCTTGCCACTCTTAACTCGGCTTCTTCTCTCCCTTGATTGTTGAGCATTTTCAACAATTTGTTATCTTTACTTGCACCTGCAGGCTTGGATATCTCTTCTTCTACCAGGACCAGCCTCCTCTTCTTTGCTTCATGAACAATCCTTGGCTCATTGCTAGCACCCAAGCTAGGAGTATGCTTGCTAGTGCTAACCATACGAATCTTGGCTCTATGATCCTTCAACCTTTGAGCATCATCATGCTCTCTCTTGAATGTAGCCCTCACCTTTGTATTTTTGGTAAATGCACAACCTTTTTTTGGAATTTTAAATTTTCTAGTTACACAATTACAATTACTTAATCCAATAGCAACTGTAGTATGATCACTAAAAGATAGACAATCACAGAAACAATAGAACACAAAGATTATCCTGGGAAACCCTCGTGGGGGAGAAAACCCAGCAACCAAAATCCTCAATATAGATTCCTTCAACCAGTACAATGATGAGCTATAGCTCTCCAAGAAAGACCAAGACCAAAACACCAAAAGAACCAGTCTCCAAGACTTGTGCGCTAGAAATTCTTATGTGCTCCAAGATGCACAAGAGAAGTGTGTGAGTGTGTGTCCAAATGAGAGGAACATATCCTCTATTTATACACAACAGTGTCTCTTGAAGAGACATGACTCTTGACCTAACTAACCCATAAAACAAGGCCGACTAGACACAATGGGGATTTTTACAATTCTAAGTAAAGTACCAATAATATAATAATTTATGTTGAGTGGACTTGTACAATATAATTAT